>JAQZBX010018627.1:0-27334 GCA_029593785.1 Cabassous unicinctus | reverse complement strand
GCTCATTGTTTTTGCTCATTGTTTGCTCGTTTTTTGTTTTTTCTTTTTTGCTGGCTGTCTTCTCATTGTTTTTATTCATTGTCTGCTCATTGCTCATTGTTTGTTTGTTTCCTTTAGGAAGCACCAAGAACCGAATCCGGGACCTCCCATGTGGGAGGTGGGTGCTCAACTGCGTAAGCCACATCCACTCCCCAATATTTATTATCTGTAAATATTTTTCCACACTTGTTTAGATTAATTCAGTATTTTACTTGAGTTAGTGTTCACCATCAGGTCTTTTACCTTGATGCCTTCTCTGATGGGGGATGTCTTGGTTGGTGGGGAGTGTGTTAAGTAGATTTTTTTATGAACAGCTCATTCATCTTTATTCACAACATTCTCTCTGTTTTCAATGTGCGGTGGTTTGAAGCTGTATATGCCTCAGTAAAGCATGTTATTAAATCTAATCAATTCCTGTGGGTGTGAACCCATTAAAAGTAGTACCTTTTGATGAGGTTATTTCAGTTAAGGTGTGGCCAATCCCAATCAGTATGGGCTTCAATCTTATTACTGAAGTCCTATGTAAGAGAATGAAAATTAGACACAGAGAGAAAAAAGCCACAGAGGAAGAAGCCTTAAGCTGAAATCAATGAAACGTTGAAGAGAAGCGAGAGACCTTAAGATGCCACCATGTGCCTTGCCATGTGACAAGCTAAGGAAGATGTTTCACTGGCAAATAGCCTCAGAATACCACAGTCTTTGGGGAGAAAGCATCACCTTGATGACATCTTGATTTGGACATTTTGCTGGCCTCAAAATCATAAGCTAATAAATTCCCATTGTTTAACCTCCAATACATGATATTTGCTTGAGCAGTCTAGGAAACTAAAACTAAAATTGAAAGTTTGGAAAATTCTGAGCCTATTCAGTGTGCTCTGAAAACCCATTTCAGAGGAAGTCAGGATTGGAATGGCAGTTATCCAGAAAGGATCTGTGGAAAGTTCTTTTTTCTGATGGATTGAATCCCTGTGAACTACATGCAAATCTGGCAAGTTCTTCATGAGATTTGTATGAGTTGAACCATGATCAGTTGGGACGGAAAGGATCAGAGAAGAGACAAACTGAAGGAAACATGACTTTGAGGGCAGAATCATGGAAGGTGAAGTCTAGACCAATATGTTTGAAAATGGTGAGCCTGTCCCAGCATTTGGAGAGGATGGGCCTTCCACCCTGTTTGGGAAGAGTGATGCCACCCTGATGCTTGAGATTGTGGGGCTTGTGTCCCAAGGTTTGCAGAGATTCTGGCCACTACCCCAATGCTTGGGGAAGATGGGGCTTGTGTCCTGATATTAAGGAGACATTGATCTCAGGTGATGCATTGATCAACCCAACACTTGAGCCTTTGTTTGGCCTGTCCCTATAATCTCCTACTAAACCCATACAAGATTTTTCACCCACAAAATGACAGTCATTTTAAGCAAATCTTCTTCAACTCCAGCCATTCATTTCAAGGAAAACATGCTCAACTGCAACCACTTCTTGCCCATATCAAACTTTTGGGTACTCTTGTTCTTTCTCATATGTGTCTGATATTTATTCATGCAGTGATGATATTAATCATAATTATTATTATAGATGATTTTATTGAGCACTGGTCAAGTACTGGCTGTGTATGTTACAAGTATTATTTTATTTGATCCTCATGACAACCCTGGAATGCATGTACTATTATCATCTTCACTCTACAGAAGAGGAAACTGTGTTTTAGGGAGTTTAAAAAAAACATGTTCTTAAAGGTGATGTGTGGTTAGAGTGTGGCAATGTGTGGTTACAGTGTGGTGGAGCTGGAATTCAGGCCTCTAACCGCAAAGTATGTGTCCCTAATCACAGTGCTACTGGCCTCTACACATGATAATATAAGGCAATAAGCTATCCAGATATCTAAAATAGTTATTTCATGTCTTTGTATATTTTTTCTCTTTATTTTTCTCTTTGTATGTGTAGTTCTAATCCATCATAAAGTTAAACAGTCGCTATAAGTACCCCCAGCACTTCAAACTGGTCAATTCCCCAACAGTCTTTGTTCCTTCACATGAGGTCTGGGTATTGCCACTATCAATCACCTGCTCACAAATCTCTAATGGCCATCCATTGCTCACAGCTCAGTCTCCAACCTGGAGACATCATCCTCTAGGGTAGGTCATCTCCCACTACTCCTTAATATGAAGACTTCCCTGGACCAGGGTATCCTCAGATGTTATTACACTCTACACAATCCCAAATGAAAACATTTGCCCATGCTTTTTCTCCAGACTGGAACCTCTACCTTCCCCTCTCTTTTCAATTATCTTCTCAGTTTATTTTATCCTTTATCCTTTAAGTCAGATATTGATTCATATTCATTGTCTATATTTATATTTGTTGTCTATACAATTTTTCTGACTACTTGGTTTATTGGGATTAATTACTTGAGAGACTCATTTTATATTTAAGCAAATAAATGGAAGATCTTAAAAAGAGTCATAGGATTTTAGAATTGGAAAGAACTTAAAATTTTCTAGTCCAACATCTTCATTTTATAGGCGAGGAAATTTAGCCTTAGAAATGTTGATTGCTTATCTTATATTTGCATGGATAATTTTTATCATGGTAATTGACTTTCAATCCAGACCCACAATTCTTTTTAACTTGAAGTAAAGTGAAGTAAAGGAAATATCTTAAAATCTATCTGTCTTTTTTTTTTTTTTTTTTAGGAGGTACTGGGGATTGAACCTGGGACTTCTTACATGTGAAGCAGCCTCTCAACCACTGAGTTATATCCACTCCAAAATCTATCTGTTTTAAAATCCACAAACCATCTAAAATTTTTAAAAATTTTCAACATCATTTACTGTTTTGTATAACTCTCTTATCAGGGAATGTCTAATACTTAATATTTGTGGAAAGAATGAATGAATGAGTAAATAAATGAATGAATACTCAAGTACAGAATCTCCACACACTTCACAGAGGCATCTTACCATCATAATGTATTTAACAATGGCTTTCTTTCAGTTTAATGTCCTTATAAAAATAATTTCTACATAAACACTTTTTTACTTCGAATTATACCATCATCTGTTTACTGAAAACTTAACATCCTATAAAATTTGCCTTATCAAATTTAGATTTCTCAGGAAACAGAACAAAATTTAAGTACTTTAAAAGTTATAACTTCACTAACAGCTTCAAGTTCATCAGACCTACTACAATAGTTCTACTTCTAAGTAAACATCCATCCATTCTATTATTTATTTTCTCCCCTTCCTTACTTTGACTTCCAAATTCACAATGGTGACCTTCAAATAAAACAATAACTAGCAGATGTCCTAACCAATAAAGTCATTGATGCCTGCTGGTTTACTGGCAGGCTGAGGGGGCTGGACATATTCCATGCTGTGTTACCCTTCATTTAAGAATTTGCTAGACTGGTGGGATTACTGAAAGGATGCTTCTTACAACCGCTAGACAGTGTTCAAAGGCTTGATGTCACAAGTGGAAGGGATAATAGCCACTGGATATTGAGGGCATTGCTATTTATAGTAGACAGACTTGGAGACACCTGTCTTCACATTGTACTATGGGTTTCCACTTTATAGGTGGAAGATTTTAATAGTACCTGTTGAATGAACCAGAAGGCAGTATGTATGGTCGTTAAGGTCATGAGCCTTGCACTCTGATACACCTGGATTTGAATCCCTTCCTATTTGCAACTCTTTGGGTAACTTACTTAATGTCTTTTAAGCCCCAGTTTTCTCATTTTCTCATAGGGCTATGAAGATTAAATGAGATGAAACAGGTAAAGTGCTTAGTGCATTGACTTAGTCTGAGAAAACCATGATTAGTGATAATCAAATCATTGAGGATACAGATAAGGCCCTCCTTGGTGATCTTGCATTGATTCTTGTGTCTGACTTCACTAGAAGAACATTTGATGAAATGGTAAGCTAGTGCCATCGAGGTCAACAGAGACTAGAAATGCCGCATCAGATGAACTGAGGAGGTGTCATAAATTCAGTCATGTTCTGCTCTGTTTTCAGACTCCCAGATGGGATGACAGGTTTTCCAAACAAGTACTTAAATGAGTTGACATTCAAAATATCTTACAACAAAGCCCAGGAACCGCATTAGCTTACATTGCTTGACATCAAAGGAACGTGATTATTTCTAAGGAATCATGACCGGTTCAGAGGCATCACAGCAAGGTGTTTTCCTCTGACAGAACTGGCCTCAGGCCTCTGCTATTGAGCCCTAACAAATAGTGTATGATGCGGCTATTTACATGCCTGTGTTCCTCCACCAGTGAGCAGGGACTGTGTTTCAATCATTGTATTCCTAAAACGAAAGAGAATGGCTGGAATCTAGAAGGTGCCTCATAAATGCTGGCTGACTAAGTGAATGAAAAATTAATTCCAGCTATGTTATTTTGATATTCAGTAGATAATCTCCATGCTTTTTTCCCACCAACTTTGCCAATATGATAGAGACTGCCCACCATTCTTTAAGTATAGACTGACCACACAGGTTCATATTCTACAGAGTATGATGTCAAATACAGAGACCCTTGAAATGGTAGTATAGTATGGGAATAGGAGCATGACCTCAAAACCAGCCTACCTGAGTTTAAATTCTGACTATTCTCTAGCTGTTTGACTTCAGGCATCTCTCTTAGCACCTCTGTGTCTTATCTCTAAAATAGAGACAATTATTGAATGTACTTTAATAGTTATTGAAAAGATTAATTGAGTTTATATACATAAAATGCTTATATTATTGCCTGGTATGTAGTGAATACTATATATAATGTTGATTGTTAATATTTTTATAGAACAGTGTATTAGTCAGCCAAAGGGTGCTGATGCAAAATACCAGAAATTGGTTAGTTTTTATAAAGGGTATTTATTTGGGGTAGAAGTCCACAGTTACCAGGCCATAAAGCATAAGTTACTTCCGTCACCAAAGTCTATTGCCACGTGTTGGAGTGAGATGGCTGCTGACGTCTGCGAGGGTTCAGGCTTCTTGGGTTCCTCTCTTCCTGGGTCTGTGTTTCTCTCTGGGCTCATCTCCTCTGTTTCCTCCACAAGGTCAGCTGTAGACTATGAGGCTCCCTAGGCTTTGCCTCTCTCCACAAGGCCAGCTGTAGACTATCAGGCGAATGACTCATCTCTATCCTGGGGCCCTCTCTCCTTCCTCACGACCAAGCTCCTCCATCTGCTCGCCTCCCCGGGCTCCAGCATCAAAAGTCCAACATGAAAACTCCATCTCAAAAACTACTTCAACTCTGCCCTTTGCAATGTCTTTTATCTTTGAGACCCCACCCACCAAAGGGTGGGGCTCAACACTCTACTCACGTGGCCCAGTCAACGCCCTAATCATAACTTAATCATGCCCAGATTAGCAGACCAGTTTACAAGCATATGCAATATCTATTTTTGGAATTCATAACTACATCAAACTGCCAAACTGCTACAAACAGTAATAAGTTCATAATGCTGACTATAAGGCACTAAAATAGCCAACCAGATGTGTATATCCATTGCGGGTGTAGTACCACACGGATGGGGAATGGTTGTGTGGGGTGTTTTTGGGGGTGTGGGCGGTAGGGAGCATGGGAATCCCTGTAGTTTCTGAGTAATATTTGGGTAATCTAGGCACCTTTATAAAATGTATATATATATATATAACAAATAACATTTATGTAAACAAATGCAAAAAAAAATAAAAATTAAAATTAAAAATTAAAAAAAAAATAAATGTTTTGTTAGTTTAAAGATTCTGTTAAAAAATGTGTATTTACAGAAAGAAGAATGGGGCAGTATGGAGGTGAAATTTATACATAACTCAGATTACGATGATAGTCTCTCATATCCAAGTTTGTAGTGTTTAAAAAAGAAAAAAAAAATTAAAGTACTATGTAGAATACTAGCTTAAAAGAATGGTTAAATATCTATTATCATCTATAATAAACTTTGTTTAGAGAGAAAAAAAAAAAAAGGAACATTAAATAATGCTTTTCATCACAGCTGGAAGAAGTTCTCTTTGCCCTATTTCTGGCCAGTATTGAACCCTGTATCTTACTATATTTTTGACTTCTTTGGAAACAAATCATTCATGTAGCATTTATATTAATTAAACTTGATTAATTAAAATACTCCCTTAGTCAACCATTTAGGATAATTCCTTATTTCAGATGACTAGAATACTTCGTTAGTATATTAGTCAGCCAAAAGGGTGCTGATGCAAAGTACCAGAAATCTGTTGGCTTTTATAAAGGGTATTTATTTAGGGTTGAAACTTACAGTTACAAAGCCCTAAAGAGTCCAACTCAAGCTTGCTCTCTCATCAAAGTCTGTTGCCATATATTGAAGCAAGATGGCGCGTGGTCTCTCCCTGGTCTCTCAGTCTTTCTCAGCTGCTCAGCTGCTCTGTTCAAACCCTCAGGCAAATGGCTCATCTCTCTTCCTGGGGCTTGAGCTGTTTGAGCCTTCTCCTTTATGTCACATGGCAGGACCGAAATAACCAAGTTCTCTCCTCTTCCCTGTCTGTGGAGCTCTCTCTCTTCATGTGTCTTCTTGAGTGAGGGTCTGTTTCTATCAGCCCACCAAGGGGGTGAGGACTCAACCCTGAGTCATGCCCTACTGATGTGGTCAAATCAAAGGCCCTAAAATGATTTTATTAAGTAAGCTTAAAACCTTTGAATTTAATACAATCAAAGGGTATCACACCCAGAGGAAAAGGCCAGTGTACAAACATAATCTTTATTTTGGGGATTCATAAATAATCTCAAACTTCCACAAGTAGCTTATGACAGATGATAATTTGATGCTAAATGGTAAATTTGGGGTACTTTTCAGGTACTCTATAAAAGAATAAGAAGATACAAATAAAGAAAACACATAAAGCAAATTATGTGCTTAACCAGGATAGTTATATAGGTTTGCTTTGGAAATAGAAATGCACTATTATAGTCCTAGCTTCTGGGCTACCCAGCTCTCAAATTAGCCTTACTAAATCTAGTTCAAAGAAAAAAATTAAATTGCATTTCTATGTTTAAAAGATCTAATATAGGTACTTACTCTGAAAGTAAAAATCTGCAGAAGCATATAGTTTCTATATCAAAATTTGGAAATTTTACATCAATACTCTGCCTAAAATATTTCTTAGTTTTAATAAAAAAGAAAGATATTTTCAAAAACAATAAATAAAAAGGGGGAAAATAAAACTCAGATGGAGGGATGCATGGTACAATATTGAATGCAACAGGAAGAAAGCAGTGTATATTGGTGTCTCTTGCATTCTGTATGCTAAGCAGGACATTTTTCCAAAAATAATCAGGTACGCAATCAGTGAGCATCATACCATTCTTGGTACTCTGACTAGATAGGATGATAGATACATAGATGATAGATGAGATGGATGGATAGATAGATAGATAGACCGACAGATAAATGAAGGGCAGCAATCTACAAAAAGATCTGGCTTCTGTGAAGGTCATTTTTTCCCAACTTCAACAGAGCCTGTAGCCCAGAAGTAAAGGAAAACATCCTCCTAGCCTTGGAAAGAGTTGTCTATAGACATTATCAGGCTGACTGGATCTTACTCCCATGTAGCAAACTTAGCTGCTTAGCTACATGACTTCCCTTCCCACAGGTGGCTAAAGCAGATAAATAGAAAGGGTAGGAAACCGCATTTTGAAACAGGTTTTAATGCACAAAAGGGTTTTACAGGTGTTGCAGGTTGGCACAAGTGGGAATTCCCCTCTTGCTATTGGGACTCTCCTAAGAACTAGTGCAAGTTGATAGGAATGAAAACTTTTAGCTCTGGTTGAAGAAAGAATCAGAACACTTGGGTAAAGGTACATGGGGAGAAAGCAAAGAGAGCTGGAAGATGGAAGGGGATGGAATGCAATTTTCTCCACCTCCTGGCCTGCTGGAGTGTCTGTGGAAGGAAGCACATAAAAACAGAACCCAAATCAGGAGTTTTCATGAGCAAGTAGAGACAAGTCTAAGTAGAGACAAGCCAGAAGAATTCATGTTATTTTAATTAATATTCATTAATTTGATACATATGTGCTGAGTAACTTCTAAAACTAAATGAAGGGAAAGACCAAGTTTAGTCACTGCTACCCCAGTGCCCAGGACAGTTCTTGGTACAAAGTCAACACTCAGTCAATGTTGACTGACTAAATGACTCAATGAGGCAGGGTCAGTGTTGAGTGCCAAGAATACAGGGGGAGAACAAGACGTCATTGTTCCACAGGCCAGCAGAGCTGAGGGATGTTCAGATTAAATTGATGAGCTTGATCTATGGGGAACATTTTTAATAAAGTTTTATTTTCCTCAATGTGGCCAAAATAAAGAGTTTTGCTCTTATTACCTGGAAAATTAATTTAAGTGGAATGGCTTACTTCTCCCAAACACACACATAAATCAAATGTTAAAGAAATTTAAGAAGCAAAAGAAAATAAGTCACTTCAAGCAACTGCACTGAAACAAATGTATTCCTTTAAAAACTCTATGAACATAAATTTTTAACCATTTAAGTAGATTATATTAAATAAAGGGAAGGAGTTTCATTTGTACAGCTTTCTTTGAAGATAGAAATACATTGTAGCATACCGAGTAGCAAAATTTTTGTTAAAGGAGTCAGTGGGATTTATTTCTTCCTGTCGTTTATAGCAGAAATGGGATCCTTTCTGAGCAGTTTAATAAAGGATATTGCTTTGAAAAAGTCTAATAGCCATTTCTGAGTTTGATTAAACTGGGAGTAGAACACATCACCTACTGTACTATCTCTTGGGCTTTAGTCTGCACCCAGCATATTTTGGCAGTCTCTTTCTGATTCCTCTCTCCTGTAAATATTTAATGTTGCTAGTTTCCTGTAATATAAATGAATTATTGGAAACAACATGACAGCTATGCACACAGCAAACTTGACAGGACTGTGCCAGATGGGAGCAGAATTCTGTGAAAAAGAGAGATGAAGCCCCAATTGAATTTTAACTATAGATAGAAGGGGATTGAATTTCCCAACTCCCATATCAACTAATGATAATTTTCCTACCAGGAATGTTATTATACAGGACAGGCATCTGAGGCCCAAGAAGGGCATGTTCAGTGCCAATCCTTATCTTAAAGAAGGGAAGTCCATTGCCCTATTAGAGGGTGTGTTTCAAACTGATTTCATTGTTCACATTATAATGGAGATTACTATCTTAGTAAAAATATATGTTGCTATACTGCAGAGATATACTAGGTCACCATGACTCCGCTCAAAAATCAAAGGGATCATCAAATAATTCCAGAGTGAAAAACTGTAATTGTAACAAACTCCATCTGAAAGAAGCTTTATCAAATAGCTAGCATAGCTGTCTAACCAAAGTAACCACTCAATGTATATTAGTTCTTTCTCCTACTTATTTCTCCTTCTGCTTTGTCAAACTTTCAAAGTATGAGTATTTACTTTATTTCTAAAATTTTAAAATTATTCTCTTTTGTACCTGAGAAGTGATGGGACAGTTATGGGAGAACAATTATGATAAGTATCAGATAATTACTCTGGAGACACTCACTAGAGAGTGGACAAATAGATAATGTCATATTAGAGTTCAGAATGAAGTTCAGAGAAACATAAAGGAGGTAATGGCTATGAAACTTTAAGATCATATTGTTATTATAACCACATTGCTTTATGGAGGAATGAGACTTTTTAAAAAATATATTTTTATTTTTTTTAAGTTACTTAGATTACATAAATGTTACATAAAAATGTAGGGGATTCCCATATGCCCTGCTTCCTACACCTCCCACATTTTCCCACATTAACAACATCTTTCATTAGTGTGGTACATTCGTTACAATTGAAGAAAACATTTTAGAGCATTGTCACTAAGCGTGGATTATAGTTTATGTTGTAGTTTATACTCTCTCCTGCACAATTTTGTAGGTCATGGCAAGATATGTAATGGCCTGGATCTGTCATTGTAATGTCATTGAGGAAAATTCCCAAGTCCCTAAAATGTCCCCATATTTCACCTATTTTTCCCTCTCCCTACCCTCAGAACCTCCAGTGGCCACTGTTTCCACATCAATAATGTAATTTCTTCCGTTGCTAGAATCACAATAAGTCTATAGTAGAATACATGTCAGTCTACTTTAGTCCATAGTTCATTCCCCAATCCTGAGGATTCTGGAATGGTGATGCCCACTCCACCTCTAATTGAGAGGGAGTTTTGATCCCATGGGGCAGATGGATGGGACTGTCTTGCTTGCAATTGTAGATTCTCTTGGTTCCTTGGGATGGTTGTTGTCCATCATCATCTCCTTGTTAGTTGTCCTGGGTGAGTCCAATGAACTGGAGAGTAGGTATTGCAACTCTGTTGAGATTCAGGGCCCAGCTGGCCCATGGATGGCCCAGAGATTAAAGTCTCTTGGATGTATACCTACTAACTCCACCACCAAATACAGGTTCAAATAAAAGGGACAGGAGAGGCATGTGTAGAGAAGTCACATCTGAGTCCAACTCTGTCACACTCAGGAGCACAAACTCCAAAGTAAGACCCACTGGCAAGGCACCAAACTCCGGAGCTATTTGCTCTGACCATAAGAACTGGGTTTCTCCACAGCCCTCAGGAGCCCCACTATTTGGGGTAGTGTCTACCCCAAATAGTGGGGTCTATGAGATCCTGCTGAGACATGCATAAGCATTACCTCTCTGATGATCTCCTGACTCACTTTGAAGTCTCTTAGCCATATACACTCATTTGTCTTTACCTTTTCCCCCTTTTATTCAGGTCTTTTTCCAGTTGTATCGCCAGCTGGTGCTTGGTAGTAATCCCTCATTGCCAGGGAGGCTCATCCCCAGGAGCCATGTCCCTCACTGGGGGAAAGGTAATGCATTTATATGCTGAGTTTGGCTTAGAGAGAGGCCACATTTGAGCAACAAGGAGGCTCTCAGGAGGTAACTCTTAGGCACTCTACAATACTAGGCTAAGTTGCAAATTCAAGAGCAAAAGGCTTGTAAGCATAGTTGTCAATATCAAGGGCCCATCAACGGACCACCTTTCCTCACTAGTCATTGCCCCTGTACTTCGGGGATTGTTTCTCTTCCATTAGAGAATGTGGCAGAGCTCCCCAGGATTGGAATTCAATAATCTTTCCATTGTTGTGTGAATCTCTACCCACTGTGGCAATGCCCCATGAACATTTGAACATATTTATATACCTCATATGTATGCCCAGGTGAAATTCCTCCCATGTATCCCCCATCACTGACACCCCATCGCATTGATCCTCCCCTGCCATAGTTGTGAACCTTCTTTAATCCAAAACCTCCTCAAAATTGAAGCCAAGAATATTGCCAAATTTGATTAATAGGAAAATGAGATAATAATGACAGGTTTAAACATAAGAAATAAAATACATGATAATTTAAAGAAACTAAAACTAAAATAAAATTTTTAAAATGGGGTATTAAAAATAATGAAAAATATTTTTAAAACTTAGTTAAAAAATTTAGTTTTTTGATGCTTTTCCTTTCATCACTGTAATATCAGTTGTCCTGTGTGTACAGTGGCATTTTCTTCCATTTCTTCCTCAGTGTCTTACTTTTTTTTTTAATATTGTCTTCAAAGAAGATTTAAGTCACAGTAAGGTTACATACAGAATATAGGGGACTCCCATATACCCAATATCCTCCCTCATTTCCCTATTAATAATCTTTTTACATGTGGATGGTACATTTGTTACAACTGGTGTATAAATATTGAAACATAGCTACCAACCATGATCAATGGTTTACATTATGGTTTACAGTTTAGACCATACACTTCTATAATTTTTTGATGAAATTTAACATGGCCTGTAACCATCATTGCAAGATCATGTAGAATACTTCCATTGCCCCCAGATGCTATCCCTTTAATCTCTTCTATTCCTCCCTCCCCCTCCCCTAGGGGCCCACAGTGGCCACCAGGCTTCATTCCTTAAGTGACAAGATTCATAGATACTTGCAACAATGCTGAGGGCTGGACACATTAGTCTGTCCTCCCCTATTAGGAACTGTCCATGCTCTCAAGAGACAACCTCCTCTCTGTTTGAAAACATATCGGGCCTCCCCAGCATGGGAATCCAACTCCTTCCCACTCACTATGTGGGTCTCCCACGGATACAGCACACTATGACAAAAATGGTCACTCACTCACACATTCTCTAGAAGACTGTCCCCAAAGCCCTCCATTCAATGCCTTAAACCAGTAATGCTTCCTTATCATATTGCCAAAAGAGTTTTCTCAACAGTGTAGTTTTACCCACATACCCACGTATCCCGAGTGTTCACCTATTCCTTCCCCCAACTCTCCCCCCAGTTCCTTGAACCATCCAACCCATCCTCCCCAGCATACCCCCCTGGCAAGCTTGCACCGTCCAACCCAATATTATCCCTACACCTCTGTCATATCTCTTCACTGCTCAACTACTAATTTCCACCTGATCATAGATTTTGCCCATATGGGTGTTGGTCTACAAACTTCTTCTCCCTTCCTATTTCCTGTAAACTTATCTTCCAGGCTCTAGCTCTCTGAGTCAGCTCAATTTGCTTAATTCATATTAGAGAGGTCATGTGATATTTGTCCTTCAATGCCTGGCTTGCTTCACTCAACATAAAGTCCTCGAGATTCATCTATGTTATCCCGTGTGTTAGTATTGTATTCCTTCTTACAGGTGAGTAATATTCCATTTTATGTATATAACATGTTTTGTTTATCCATTCATCTGTTAATGGGATTCCTTCTTACAGGTGAGTAATATTCCATTGTATGAATATAACATGTTTTATTTATCCATTCATCTGTTAATGGGATTTCGGTTGATTCCAACTTTTGGCAATAGTGAATAATGCCACAATGAACATGGTGTGCATATATCTGTTCGTGTCCTTGCTTTCAATTCTTCTGGGTATATACCCAGCAATGTAATTGCTGGGTCATATGGCAGATCTATAGTTAGTTTTTTGAGGAACTGCCAATCTGTCCTCTGCAATGGCTGGACCATTCCACATTCCCACCAGCAGTGGATGACAGCTCCCATTCCTACACATCCTCTCCATCACTTGTAGTCCTCTGTTTTTTTTAATAAATGCTAGTCTAATAGGTGTAAGATGGTATCTCATTGTAGTATTTATTTGCATTTCCCTAATAGCTAATGATGTTGAGCATTTTTCCATGTGCTTTTTAGATATTTGCATTTCTTCCTAGGAGAAACGGCATTTCAGGTCACTTGCCCATTTTTTAAATGGGTTGTTTGTCTTTTCATTTTCGACATATATGATTTCTTTATATATGCTGGATACTAGGCTCCTATCAGATATATGGTTACCAAATATTTTCTCCCACTGAGTAGGCTACTTTTTTACTTTCTTGATAAGCTCCTTTGAGGTGCAAAACTTTTTAATTTTGAGGAGGCCCAATTTATCTATTTTTTCTTTCACTGCTCGTGCTTTGGGTGTGAAGTTCATGAAACCATTTCCTATTATAAGTTCCTGTAGATGCTTCCCTACATTATTTTCCAAGATCTTTATGGTCTTGGCTCTTATATTTAGATCTTTGATCCATCTTGAGTTGAGTTTTGTATAAGGTGTGAGATGGTGTTCCTCTCCTCTTGCCTCAGTGCTTGAGCAAGCACTTATAAGACAATGTTAAATAGGAGTGGTGATAGTGGGCATCTTTGTCTTGTTCCTGAACTTAAAGGGAAAGCTTTTAGGGTTTCACCATTGTATATGATGTTAGCTGTGGGTTTTTCATATATGCCCTTTGTCATGTTTGGAAAGTTTCCTTCTATTCCTATCTTTTGCAGTGCTTTTATCAGGAAAGGGTGCTGTATTTTGTTTAATGCTTTTTCTGCATCTATAGAGATGATCATGTGATTTTTTTTCTTTCAATATGTTTATGTGGTGTATTACATTGATTGATTTTCTTATGTTGAAACTTCCTTGCAAACCCAGGATGAAACCCTCTTGGTCATGATGTGTAATTCATTTGATGTGTTGTTGAATACAATTAGCAAGTATTTTGTTGAGGATTTTAGCATCTAGGTTCATTAGAGAGATTGGTCTGTAATTTTCCTTTTTGTGACATCTTTGTTTGGCTTTCTTATTAGGGTAATGTTGGCATCATAGAATGAGTTAGGCAATGTTCCCTCCACTTCTATATTTTTTGGGAAAGTTCAAGCAGGATTGGTGTTTGTTCTTTCTGGAATGTTGCTAGAATTCACCTGGGAAGCCATCTGGTCCTGGGCTCTTCTTAGTTGGGAAGTTTTTGATGACTGATTCTATCTCTTTACTTTTGATTGGTCTGTTGAGTTCATCAATTTCTTCTTTCATCAATGTAGGCTGCTTGTGAGTTTCTAGGAATTTGTTCATTTCCTCTAAATTACCCTTCTTGTTGGCATATAATGTATCCTTTTATAATACTCTTTATTTCTGTTGGGTAGGTGGTGATATACCCATCCTCCTTTCTTAATTTGTGTATTTACATCTTCTCTCTTTCTTTTTTTCTTTGTTAATCTAGCTAAGGGTTTGTCAATTTTATTGATTTCTCAAAGAACCAGCTTTTGGTTTTGTTTATTGTTTCTAGTGCTTTCTTATTTTCTATTTCATTTAGCTCTGCTCTAATCTTTTTAATTTCCTTCTTTCTACTTTCTTTGGGGTTAGTTTGTTGTTCTTTTTCTAATTCCTCCAGGTGTGCAGTTGTGTCTTCAATTTTAGGTCTTTCTTCATTTTTGGTATATGTATTTATGGCTATGAATTTCCCTCTCAGTACAGCTTTTGCTCCATCCCATAGATTTTGATATGTTGTGTTGTCATTTTCATTTGTTTCAAAGTAGTTACTGATTTTTTTTTATATTTCCTCCTTGACCCTCTGTTTGTCTAAGAGTGTGTTGTTTAACATCCATATCTTTGTGTCTAATCTGGTTCTCTTTCCCTTACAGATTTCCAGCTTCATTCCTTTGTCATCAGAGAAATTACTTTGTATAATTTCAATCTTTCTGAATTCACTGAGAATTTTTCTGTGGTCTAGCATGTGGTCTATCTTGGAGAATGATCCATCTGCTCTCAAAAAGAATGTATATCCCGCTGTATTTGGGTATAGTGTTCTCTATATGTCTATTATTTCCAGATCTTCTAAAATATTTTTTAAAGTCTTTGTTTCTTTATTGATTCTCTGTTGAGACGTCTGTCTAGTGGTGATAATGGTGTATTAAAGCCCCTACTATAATTGTAGAGGCATTTATGTCTCCACTTAGTCTTTCCAGTGTTTGCCTCGTGTATTTTGAGGCACCCTGATTAGTTGCATAAATGTTTATGATTGTTTTTCTTTTCTTGAAAGCTTACCCCTTTTACTAATATATAGTGTTTATCTTTGTCTCTTACAATAGTTTTGCATTCAAAGTCTATTTTATCTGATATAGGATAGCTACTCCTACCCTTTTGGGTTATTGTTTGTTTGTAAGATTGTTTTCCAGCCATTCACTTTCAGCCTCCTTGAATCCCTGGGTCTAAGGAGGGTTCTTGTAGACAACATATAGATGGGTCATATTTCCTTATCCATTCTGCCAATCAATTTGTGTCTTTCAACTGGTGAGTTTAATCCATTAACATTCAGTGATATTACCCTCACGGAATTACTTACATTAGCCATATTTTCTTTGGGTTTATGTATGTCATATGTTGTTTTTATTTCTCTTTTTTTCTTTTTAGTTGTTCTTACACTCTCCTCTAACTCTCTCTCTCTCTGTTGTTTTTTCCTTTCAACCTGCAGAATTCCCTGTAGTAATTTTTGAAAGGCAGGTTTCTTATTGGCAAACTCTCTTAATTTCTGTTTATCTGTGAATACTTTTTACTCTCCATCATTTTTGAATGCCAGTTTTGCTGGATAGAGAATTCTTGGTTAGAAAATTTTCTTCTTTTAGTACCTTAACTATGTCATACCACTGTCTTTCTGCCTCCATGTTTTCAGATGAGAAATCAGCACTTAATCTTATTTAGTTTCCCTTGTATGTGATGGTTCTCTTTTCTCTTGCTGCTTTCAGCATTTTCTCTGTCTTGATCATTGGACAGTTTGACAAGTATATGTCTCAGATTAGACCTGTTGAGACTTATACTGTTTGGGGTGCGCTGCGTTTCCTGAACATGTATATTCATCTCCCTCAATGGGATTGGGAAGTTTTCAGCCAATATTTTCTCCAACACTCCTTCTGTCCCCTTTCCCTTCTTTTCTGCCTCTGGGATCTTTATAATGCATATGCTTGTGTATTTTGTGTTGACATTCATATCCCTAAGTCCCTGCTTGATTTTTTTTCTTTTTTTATCTATCTGTTCTGCTAACTGTTTGTTTTCAGATGTACTGTCTTCTACAAACCCTGATTCTTTCCTCTGCATGTTCAAATCTGTTGTTATGTGCTTCCATTATATTTTTGATGTCTTGGATTGTGCCATTCATCACTATCATATCCGTTATCTTTTTATGTATGTTTATAATTTCTTCAGTATGTTTTCCCAGTGCCTTCTTAATATCCTTAATCTCTTCCTTCACTTCTTTAAGTTGGTCCATGATATTTGTTTGAGAAGCTTTGATTAGTTGTTCGATGTTGTGCATCTCTTCCTGGTTTTTAATTTGTTCATTGGACTGGACCATATGTTCTGTTTCTTAGTATGGTTTGTAATTTTTTGTTGCTCTCTGATAATATTTTTATCTTGATGGGTTTGTTCAGTTGATTAGTTTCTCTCTCTACTCTAGGGTTTTATTTAGCTGCAGTTTTTGTGTGTGTGTTAAGTTTTCTCTTTGACACTTTGTTCCTCTTATTCTATTTCCTTGCTCTTTTCTATGTTCCCTTTAAGGAAAAAGATTAGGGCCAGAAAAAGTGAAAAAGGTAAGAAAAGAAAAAGGATAATAGTAATAATAGTAGTAAAAGTTAGAAGAAGAACCATATAAGACCTTAGAAAATGAATATTTAACTCATGTAATCAGTGTAGAGTAATAGGAATAAAAAAGTGGAATTCCAACAATGAAATGGGAAACAGAATGGAGAAAAATATATCAAATGAATTAAAAGGTCAGATTGCTGAGAAGAGAGAGAAGGAGAAAAGAAAAGACAAAAAAAGTTAATAAAAGAAAGAAAACAGGAAAGATGAGATAGGAATAAAAACCAGAAAAATTGAGGACTAAACAAAGAGAAGTGGAATGTAAGAACAACAAGAAAAAGTGGAAGATAGAAAGATGAAGGAAGGAAAGGAAATAGCATTGGTAGACAAAATCAGTATACACAGCAAAGGGGAGATCAAGGAAGAATCACAGCAAACAAGAAATAAGCCAGGAACACCTAATTTTAAAAAAGGGGGTGGGTGGGAGAAATAGAAAAGAAAAACAAAAAAAAACAAGAAAACAAACAAACACACAAGCAGGCAGTCAAACACAAACTAAGGAAAAATAGCCTTCACCTTTAGGCCCCTGAGGAGCTTCTCAGGCTGCCAGTGTTCATTTAAAACTTGCCCTCTGCAGATTTTGAAGGTTTTAGCCAGTAAACTAATCTTTTTAAAAAAGTAAACTTTTTGGGGGGGAAATATAAGAGACCCAAGAAAAACTAATACAAAAATAATGTCTATGTTCTCTCTGACCTAAAGTATCAGCTGGATATTTGATATCCCAGTGGATCACTACTCTAAGAGGAGCTGGGAATTGAACTAGGGACCTCATATATTCAAGGCAGAAATTCCTTCACTGAGCTAAACTTTCTCATTGGGTCTGTTAGCCCTTCAGAAAGCTATCCAGTCACTTTCCCATAGGCAGGTTTTACTTTTTGCAGTTGGACAGATTCCTGCTGATTAGGAACCTATCTGTCTCTGACACTTTTCTATTCTTATTGCTTTCTCTCCCAGGGTGGCAGGACACAATAACCTGTGTGAGCAGATCCCCCCTCACCTCTTCCGGTCTGGTTGAGTTCCCTTCTGAAATTCAACTGGGACACTGGCAACCGAACTCACTGCAGAAAAATGACTCTCAACCCTCTTCCAGCCCACTCCCTCCTCCCAGGGGACCCTAAATAGGCTCTTGGAAGCTTATTAAGCACTTCCTACTACCCGTCTCTGTTAGAAGATTGAAATTTTAAGCGTTTTCAGCATAGGACTCGTCAATTGCCTGACTCTGCCCTCTCTCAGGCCAAGTTTCTCTATCCCAGGGCGGTTAGGTAAATCAGGCTGCCTCAGCATATTTGCCTCTCCCCTTCTCCTGGTGACACCTTGAGCTGGCTGGTATGCGTCCCAAAGCTCAAAGAGGGTCCAGGCAACCAAACCCACAGAAAGGAAACCCCTCTTCACCCTTTGCCAGAATCCTCCCACTCTCAGAGAAAGCTCCTTCCCTCTGGGTGGCCGGTGGGAGATGGGGCTCTGAGCAGCTTTTTGCCTTGAGGGTGGAGCTTAGCTGTCTGCAGTTTCCAGCCACAAGACGAGAAACTCATGGTTTTACCTTGAGCAATTTATCTCTTTGTCCAGCTCTCTCCAGATCAATGCCCTGAAGCCTCCTGCTCTGTGGGTTCCCAAAACAGCTCACTCAGGCAGGATCTTGCCCCTACTCTGCCGTTTTTCACGAGAGAGATGGTGAGTGCCCAGTTAAACCGATGCCATTTTGCTGCTTCTCTGGAATGAGACATTTAACACTTATGATCCTACAGTCACCATTAGGTTAATTTAAAAAAATAAAATAAAATAAACATTGTGTCCCTGACCCCCTTCCTCAGGTGACTACAACATCCTTTTTGGTTTCCCTTAAATTCTCCTAACACCTATGTAAATTGACTTTTTGTTAAATTATCTTCAATTACCCTATTTGAGTGTGCCATCTGGTTCCTACTGGGACTAGGATAGAGTCATCATTTTTCCTTCCTGTTGTTCATATCTATTACAATAAGTTGGAGAAGCTTACTATAATATAGCATTTATTCTATAGTTCTTTGCGATAACATTAACCATTGTCAAGATATGAAGATTAAAGTGAGTAACAGTGAAATATCTTTTTTTATTGCAAGTTTTACTAAGCACCAATTCTCTAAAGAGAAGCATGGCATGGCCACACTTTATTTCTATGTATCCCACAAAATTGAGCAGGATCCCCTTGTTTCTGTTTTTGCTCCCCATTAGTGAATCACTTTTACTCCCACATCACCTCTCTGACCAAGCTCCGTGGTTTTATATGAAGATGTAGTGTTAAGTGGGAGTGAATGTAGTACATGATGGCAAAAAATGAAGAGCACAGTTTAAGTCAAGGATTCCTGTGGCCCTGGGAGAAAGAAAAACTCCATAGGAAATGGAAAAATACAAAAACAGTTTTGGGTAAATCTCACTTGAATATTCAAGAGATACCCAGAATGCACTGAAAGTCCTGCCAAGACTGCTGAGTCTCATGGGGATTAATATAATAAGAGAAGAAAAGAAAACTCCTTTCTACACTAAGAAGTCTTGGGCAGGAAAGTGAGGGACTCTGAGGCACACAAGTGCTGTGCTTCACTCTTCTTTTTGAAGAGTGAGTCTAGTTTAATAATCATAATCCTCAACAATGATTGAGGATGATACGATGTGTCAGGAGATGGAATAATTTTTTAAAATATATTAGCTCATTAATCATCACAGCTCCATTTATGTAATAGGAATTCTAATCATTCCCTTTCTAGATGAGGAACCTGAAGCGTAGTGTTTCAGTATGTTATATGAAGTTAAAAAGCGAGTATTCAGAGAAGCCAGGATTCAAACTCCAGTTACCTTTGTCCCAAACTTGTGCACTTAGTCACTATGTTCTAATGGTTTGAAGAGGTAAGAAGATTTGTGAAGGGAATAGCTGGCCACCTGGTGAGTAAAGAGCAGCAGAATTTAGGGAAATTATGAATCTGTCTATTTAAGCAAATGACTACAGTTGACTCATATTTGAATAATAATACATATATACTGTAAAGTCTAGCTATTAGGAAAAGTATTATCTAAAAGACTATGTGAGGAGGAAATCAAGAAAAAATCCCATTTATAATAGCAACTAAAAGCATCAAATACCTAGGAATAAATTTAACTAAAGTAGACTTACTGGTATTCTACTATAGACTTATTGTGATTCTAGCAATGGAAGAAATTATATCATTGATGTGGAAACAGTGGCCACTGGAGGTTCTGAGGGTAGGGAGAGGGAAAAACAGGTGTAATGAGAGGGCATTTTCAGGACTTGGGAATTGTCCTGAATGACATTTCAAAGACAGATGCAGGCCATTAGATATCTTACCATAACCTAAACAGAATTGGGTGGAAGAGAGTGTAAATTACAATGTAAACTTTAATCCACGTTTAGTGGCAATGTTCCAAAATGTGTTCACCAATTGCAATGAATGCACACACTAATGAAGGATGTTGTTAATGTAGGAAAATGTGGGAGGTGTGGGTGTGGGGCATACGGGAAACCCTCATATTTTTATGGAACATTTATTTAATGTAAGTATCTTTAAAAAAAATAGGTGTACTATGGTGGCATTTTTGGGACCTTGAATTGTCCTGAATGATGTTGCAGTGATGGATACAGGCCATTATATATCTTGTCATAACTTACAAAAATGTGTGGGAGAGAGTTTTAACTATAATGTAAACTATAATCCACACTTAGTGGCAATGATCCATATGTGTTCATCAATTGTAACAAATGTCCCACACTAATGAAGGATGTTGTTAATGTAGGAAAGTATGGGAGGGGTAGGAAGTGGGGCATATGGGAACCCCTACACTTTTTATGTAACATTTATGTAATCTAAGTATCTTTTAAAAAATTAAAAATAAAAATAAAAAAATAAAAAAATAAAAGACTGTGACTATAAATATTGCTCCAGCCTCTAGAATTATTCAAACAACCGACAAAAAATAAACGAACAACTATGAAATTAATTTAACAGTTATTTTTTAATTTAAAAAAAAATTACAAGGTTAATCTTTCCTTAACTGCAAGAGAATAGCACCATCCTCCTACTCCCTGAACTTCACAGACAGATGAATAGTGGCTTTTTTTCCTGTTCAGAAACTAGAGAAATTCACCCTGCCCAAGAATCCGACCTAGCTCAAAATATAAAATCAATTGAATTTGAAAGCTCCTGATCTGTCTCTGAAAAGAGAGGGATGTTCACTTTCTTAGCATGGAACATCCAGAAGCAGATCCTAAGACAAGGATTCAAGGGCAAGTACATCATTTGGGTTGGGATTCCAGTAAGCACTACTAAGGGAATGGGAACATGACAACAGGAGAGGAGAGACAGCCAATAAACAGGGTCTTATTAAGCATGTTATCATTGGAGCCATTGGAACCTAAGCCCATTGGGGAACCCTGGGGACAGTAAAGAGCATAGCTTAGATTTATCCATACAAGGAATGAGGAAGCTGGGGAATTAATACACCAAGTCTTTGTCAAGCAGGACAAAACCCCTCCTGCAGGAATCATTGGTGTTTAAAGAAAGCAGGTTTTTGGGCTGGGCTAAGGCCATAAAGTTCAATGGCACTGGAATTGGTCTACTTCTTATGTATTGATAGTTTCATGAGGACAAACTGAAAACAGGAGGATACACAAATCAAACTCTTACCCCTCTACATTGTCAAGTACAGAGGTGACTGTGTTAATTGCTGATTATGTTGAAATTGGGAAAAGGTTTCTCTGCTTTGATAAAGACTTATACAAGAGTCTTTCTAAGATTAATGTTTGTCATTGGAAGATATTTGTGGCTGTGTGGTATTGATCCATTTGGATTATCATGAAAAATACGGAGAAGATATATTTACAGCTCACAGGTTTTGGAATGCCAACTCCCATTACTCAGCCATCCTCACCCCACATCACTTCAATCTTCTTGGTATTAATCTGAACTGAATAACTCAGATTTGGGGAAACGGTGCTATTGGTGGATATGGTGGTTTGAAACATTTTGTACCCCAAAAAGCATGTTCTTAAATTTAATGCATTCCTATGAATATGAACTTATTGTAAGTAGGACATTTTGATGAGGTTACTTCAGTTAAGAAGGTGTGGCTCACCTCAATTAATTCTATTACTGGAGTCCTTTATAAGCAAAGTGAAATTCAGACAGAGAGAAAAATCCACAGGAAGCAAAAGGCTGGACAGCAATGGAACCCATCAGAGAAGGGAGAGACCAGGGGATGCCACCATGTGTCTTGCCATGTGACAGGGGAGCCAAGATTAGCCATTAGCCAGCCCCAGAATGCCACTGTCTTTGGGAAGAAAGCATCACTTTGATGATGATTTGATTTGGACTTTCTTTTAGTCTCAAATCCCAAAATCTCAAATATGCAGTCAAACCATATTTGTTTTGAGGGAGAGGTATGCAGAGTAAAAGAGTACATATATTCTACAGAAGAATTGAAATATTCTTTAGAATTGCTGAAACTTAAATCACTGTTTTGTTCCTTCTCTAGCCATAGCAATATATTAGTTTTTTCTTCATTTTTTTATGTACACTGACCATGCTGCCAAACAATTCTATACAATAGTAATAGCTGAAAGAATAGGCATATAATGAAATCCCCTTGTACTCAGAAATAGCTTTTCAATACAAATGGTTCTAATCAGGTCCTTTTTATACTACTGAAATTTCCAATTTTCTGTTGTTCTTGTTTTCCAGATAACAGGGCATTAAACTGGGCAGTATTCGTATACTCTATATTTTATTTTCTTTGTAAAAACATCATTGATTTATAGATTACTTGATTGGTGCCATACACTTTTATGTATATCACTTAGTCACTATGGAAAATACCTTTCATGGCAGCAGAATTCAATGTCATGTTTTTGCTACAGATTCTATCCCTGGTTGCTTTAGCACAAGCTTTATTTTATGAGTACCATGAACATTATTAATACATTTTTAGGGAAGCGGGTGTGGCTCAATCGATAGAGCTCCCGTTTACCATATGGGAGGCCCCGGGTTCGCTTCCCGGGGCCTCCTTGTGAGGGTAGGCCGGCCCGTGCCACGCGGTGGGCTGATGCAGCGGGACCTCATAGCAAGGGGGAGATAAGCAGACATGGAGAAAACACACAGCGAATGGACACAGCAAACACAAGCAGCAAGGGGGGGATAAATAAATAAATAAATAAATCTTTAAAAAAAATAAAAAATTAATATATTTTTAGGATTTCAGCATTAGGTATTCACATGAAGAATATAAAAATATATGCATAATATAGTCCCTTAAAATATGTCAGTTTACATTGAATTACAAGCCAAATTCTTACTTCTTTCTCTTTTTACCATTTGGTGAGACTCAAATTTAGCTGATTGTGGAACAATGGATTGAAATCATGTGTTCAAGTTCAAGTTCATTGCTAGTCACTTTCCTCCTCCTCTTCATTCCATGAATGACAACTGAAAGCATAATGTATATCCCAAACAAATAGATAAATTCTGAATCATTACTAAAACAGCCATTTTAATGCAGGAGATCAAATCATATAATACAAAAAAGTGTCCCATAGATACTACCCATGTAGTTTGGTAATGGTGAAAATACAGAATCTGATTCACTGAAATAAGTAAGAAATTTGCATTACAGTTTGAAGAAATGTAAAAACTCTCCGATTCTCTATATTTCAGGATGTTTTAGGAAATAAAACAAGTAGGATATTGTCATTTGGAAAGTCTACCTCAGGCTGAGAATTGAGAAGAAATGGAATATTATTTAGAAGTAACATAAACCAACCCAAATAAAGAAAAAACACAGATACAGTGAAACATGAAATTTTCAACCTTGCCTAAAGACACACAGTGAAAACCTTTTTGAGGAAAAGAACAAAACACAAATGAATACTTGTAGCTTTATTCCTTACGTATAAATTTCAAAAGCCAGAAAAACTAAACTGTTGTTTAGGGATGTACACATAGGTTATAAAACAAAGCAAGAAAGCTATTATTCCAAAGGTCAGGATAGTTCTTATCTCCAGGGCTCAAGAGGGAAGAGGCCCCAGGGAGCTTTGAGGGAACTGAGCAACATTCTTTGGGTAGAGGTTAAATGAGATTTTGTTTTATATTTATTAAGTAAATTGTATGCATATGTTTTATCCACTCATCTCTCTATATGAATACCATCATGATTCTTTTTAAATGTCAGAACATATAATTGTAGGAAATTTGTCTTCCATTAAAACTTGAGAGTTTGTCTGTGGTGTATCTGTGGGTTACATCCACACCCTAGATAGTGCTGTTTATTTTGCTCAGAACACTTGCTACCCTTACCTAAAAGTATGCCACATTGACTTGGTTGTGTCTATTAGACTCTGTCCTTACTTGCAGGGGACAGATACTGATTTGTCTGTATTTTTCCCAATTTTAAATCTGATTATTTAATTTAGAAAACCTGAAAATGTAAGTTGTGTTTGATTAAGTAGGGACAACTCAAAGTAAAGTTAAATTTCAGGCATTTCCTGACAAAAATCACTGCAGTGAATTTGCTCACAATATATATTTAACCTCAATTGTTTCAGATTTCATGTTGCATAATGTGCAAAGAGAATTTATAATTCAACCTTTCCTTTACTCCCTCCCTTCCTACTTGAATATCAAGTCAGGTATTAGAAAATACAGAGAAAATAAAAGAAGGCAAAGGGTATCTAGGAAATTACCTTTGAGATGCTAATACATGGGGTCTGTCTGATTCACAACTTTGACAAATTATGTTTATCTTCACTTATCTTTATGTCCTCATGACTTAAATTTGCTAAACAATCTCCCAGATTCTCTACTTTGATATCCTACTTGTCCTGGAAGGCCCATAAACCTGCTCTCATACCCTTAAAAATGAATGTTTTATGTCCCATTCCATCAGGAACCTCATATCTCCTAAGACTTTATGGTACGTTATTTTGAACAAACTAAGTGTTCTAGATGAATAATTATACATCATTCTATTTTTCCATATTGCATTTTTATTTTGGTAAGGATACATTAATATTGGGAATTCCAAACTCTATGGCTATATGGTAAGAGAGGTACTTTTGTCAGGGTGAGAAAAGATAATCTTTGCTCTAAAACTAAAATTCTCAGAATTTTTGCATAAATTTAACATATATTTCTTGATCTCCAAAATACAATCCTTACCCAAAACATCGTTCAGTTTCAGCATTGTCTAAACTTTAATTTATTCAATAAAAGTTATTTAGTTCATTCTTTGTATCAAACCCTCTGTCAGACACTGGAGACATAAAGATTAAATAATTTTTATATTCAAGGATTTCACTATCCTTTGCTACTTAACAAATAGACCCTGAAATTCTAAGGAGACTTTGCATTCTTTATTCAAAGAGCATGCAAATTTCACTGAGGATCTGACAGCACTTCTGGGCATCTCTCCTCCAATCCAGGTTAACAGAGGTTCCAACCTTTTATGATATTTCCAACTCAACAAATAGCTTTAAGAGTTATTGAGACAGGAAAAAATGTATCTGGAAGATTTTACTTTGGATCTTGAATCTTTGGTTTAAATTAAACAGGTCACTTTTGCTCAAAACCCATTGGGTAAAACTAGTCATTTGGTCCCACTTAATTGCAATGGGATGGATAAATGTGAGTAGCACATGACTATTCGGTGGGCAGTTAATATCTCTTCCTTATTCTCCATGATATTTTTCCTGGCCATTGCTGCCATGGTTTCTCTGCAGAGTGGTGGTATATTTTCTGGAGACTTGAAGCACCAAAACCAGTACCCTCATCCCACTTTTATGTTAGACCTTGTCCCTGGATGCCAAAGGAAAGCTACTTATAAACCAATGCCAC
Source organism: Cabassous unicinctus (assembly GCA_029593785.1). Lineage (NCBI taxonomy): Eukaryota > Metazoa > Chordata > Mammalia > Cingulata > Chlamyphoridae > Cabassous > Cabassous unicinctus. The sequence goes on along the minus strand of JAQZBX010018627.1, from coordinate 1,469 downwards.
AAAGATTTTAATGGAGACAAAGAGTGGGGGCTACACATTACATCATTCTACTCTGTCCAGTTTTCTCCCCATTTTTCCCTTTGCCAAGACTAAGAGTACCTTAATAATCATTTGCACAGTTCATAAAGATTCCAGCATAACAATTATTTAAAAGAAAATTAGCAACAATGTTAAATAATCATGCTTTAGGAAGCATTGGACATGAGCTCTTTTTTTTATCTACTATGGAACCTGAAATTCATTGTACTCCAGTGAATTCTCATCAGTCTGAATTAACTAAAAGTCCAGATGTTGGAGATGGGTTATCTCAAAGCTGTCTCTGCTGGTTGAGTTACCATGTTGTGGGGCACAGGGAAAGTTCTGATATCCTGTCTGGTTGAGCTACTCACCTCCTGATGGGAAGGCCACCCAAGAACTCTCTTTAGGCCTGAAAGAGGTGGAGCTGGGATGAGCCAATTTCCCAAATTGCCAATTTAAACATTTACATGTGTTCACATGCCAAAAATCTATTTGTACACAAGCAGGGTAGAAATTAGAAAAGGAAACTGTATTAAGGGCAGTTTTGCTGAGTTTGAATCTGTGCCCATCCATGTTTGTTTATATTCTTTCTCTTGCTCTTAACTTTTAGATCATTAGCTATTTGAGGACAGAACAGTGCTTTTTAAGGTTAGGAACATAATCTGTCCTTATGTAACTCCTTAATAAGTGTTTAATATACAGTTAAGTCAAAATTTTAATTACAGATTAAAAATGAGAAGTACTGATGCCATTATTTCTACTTAAAATAGGCAATGCAACTAAACAGGATATGGTTATTAAACTCCAGAATTTTCAGTGATATTAAAGTAAGCCTCCATTTGCAGAAAATATTTATATACTTGAAGATGTACACAACTAAATGAAAATAAGAGTGTTGGCTCATAGGAAGCAAAAGATATTCAATAGAGGGGAAGTCTAAAGAAGGAACATGGATTATGAAAAATTTTTTTGAGGTACCAGAGCCCAGGATTGGGTCCGGGACCTCGTATGTGGGAAACTGGCACTCAACCACTGAGCCACATCAGCTCCCTGAATTGGTTTTTTAATTATTTGCTTGTTTTTTGTTTGTTTGTTTGTTTGTTTGTTTGTTTGTTTTTTCAGGAGGTACTGGGGATTGAACCCAGGACTTCCCATGTGGGAAGCAAGCACCCAACTGCTTGAACCACATCTACTCCGAAGATTATAAAATGTTTGTAGTGAGCAGGATAATCTTCTGAGTTTAGGAGTTGGTTAATTATGATACCCTAGCAATAAAACCAGAGAAATGATCAATTGATGAACATTCAAATATTTTCTCTACTCTCTGAAAGTCATTTAGATTTTTACCTTTGACTTCCCCACTCTGCTTTTGCTCCTTAAATTTAACACCAAGAGAAATAATTTTCAAATCTATGCCAAGTTAGAACCTCTGAAGAAGAGGTTGATCACTT
>JAQZBX010018626.1:0-34441 GCA_029593785.1 Cabassous unicinctus | reverse complement strand
TTAAAAAAAAAAAAAAGGCAGATGGTTTCAAATTTTCTCCACAGAAACAGAAAAAAAAAAAAAAAATCCACTGACTTAATAGAAGAAATGTGTTTCATTGCAAAGCAAGGTACAGCTCCTGGAATGAAAAGAGTATTCTAGGCTGTTACTAGGTAGTATTACCTGTAAAGAATGAGTTTTGGGAGATGGATAAGAATTTTTACAAAAGGGGCAGGCATCACTAAAGGAGAGAGGAGAGGACATGAACAATATTCTTTCCAACAGCCAGTCCCATAGCCTTGCCCACACTCACAGGAATAAAAATAAAATTAATCCCTTTCTCTCATCCAAGCATTTTCTCTTCTGGCCTCTGGCTGATGGATCTATAATCCCTACTCAATCCCCATCACTCTCATCTCAGCTCTGCTTCCTGTCTGCTCAGAGCAAAACAGCTCTCCTAGGGAATAAATCCTTCCAGTTACAGAGAAGAGATGAGGAAGGAATCACTGACCAGTAAGAAATCATTTCACAAAAAAAAAAGGTGGGGGGGGCATGGAGGAGAGGCAAATTGGTATGTTAAGAGTTGGTTATAATCTAAAATTCCTGGCACATCGTAGGGCTCAATAAATATTTATTGAATGAATGAATGAAGCTTTAAAGGGGAAGTACAAGCCCATATTTCTGGTGGGGTTATAGTATAACTATCCCCTGAGGAAACCTGATCCCACAGAGATCCTGGAACTTCAGATGGCGAAGCGAGCCAAGGACAAGGTTTTTAGGAAGCAACAAGTCACAAGATAGAAAAAAGAGGGTCAAAAAGAAGCACATTAGAGCCCATGTTGGTTGACTCCATCGTGTGCTCCTATTGGCACTGGCCTTGGAGGAGTGAGAACATCCTAATCATTTCTGGTCCTCCATAGAGCAATCTCCAAGGAGGTCCATACATTGCTGGTTTCTCCATGATTATTATGTACCTTCAAGTTTATGGGGTTTTTTTTCAGGATATACATCTTTTTGCTTTGTTTTCCCTATGCAAGCATGTACTGTTTAAGATCAGGACACTGTACAATAATTCTGCCTAGGCACATAAAGATCAAAAAGCACTGATCGGGGAGTGGGTGTAGCTCGGTGGTTGAGCGCCTGCCTTCCATGCACAAGGTCCCAGGTTCAATCCCCGGCACCTCCTAATAAAAAGAAAAAACTTAAAAAGCAGTGATCATGGTGGTTGGTGAATACCATACCCACATGCCCATGCCTGTCTCTGGTGATGCCCCTCCCTGTTCTTTTTGGTGCACACATGAAGCATTCATCAATGGGAGAGTGGCTGAGAAAATCCAGGATCTTTGCCTTCTGCCTCAGGAGAGACTGCATGCATCTGAAGAGATTAGACTTGAATCTTAACAAGGGCTTGAAGGAGGACTGAGCCCAAGCATCACTTCTAGGAGGTGCCCCCTCAATGCCCAGTCCTCATGTCCCCAAGGCCAGTCAACAGGGACTTCTCACTGTTGTCTCTATCATAAGGACCTTATCAAATGACTGTTTCTTGTGTGTCTCCCCACTGACCATGAACTTCCTGAGTAGGTTACCACTGCACCCTGGCACCTATCGCAGGGCTTAGGACTCTGTAGGTATCCAGTAAATGTTTGCTGGATGGAAAGTGAGCCAGGCAAAAGAACCCTGGGCCAGGAATTGTCTGGACTCAGTGGAACCAAAGTTCATCCAATGAGACGGAATCAACAAGAACTGCCTTCTGAGACAGGCTGGGTATAGGCACTACACATTCCTGACAAGCCTGGCCTATGTCACTGAAGACACCTTCCAGGAGGAACAGGCAAAAGGTGACAGGTCTTGTGACTGCAGCCTCAGGAAGATCTGTCCATCAGCATGTACACGACTCCCAATGCGCCAAGTTCAGGGAACTCACATTTACTGAACCTCCCTCTGGTGGTGAGCTATTGTCCCGCATTTTTTCACATCACCCTCACAATGGCCCTATGAGAAAGGTATCATGATCCATTTTACAGATGTATCTCTGAGGCCTAAGTCCAGCTATACCTACTCAAAGTGCTTTTTTACAGAGCCCTCCTTTCTATCCAGCAACTCCACATCTTCTCCTTGTATCTACACAAAGCAAAGCTAATCTCCTGACAGCACATTGCAGCTCCCCAGTTATCTGGAAGCAGTTAGCGCCTCCCCTCACTGAGGGTTTAGAAAGCTCTCCGCAGAAAGAGATTGCACAGGGTGCTCAATGTGAAATTTGTTTCATGGAGGTTAACAAATACTTTTCGTTGATAACAGAAATCAGATAGAAAAGATGGCATATCTTATTGTAGTGAGTGCAATCCTCCCCTACTGGGGAAGGGGGTGGCAGGCAGGAGGGGCAGAAGAAGAGGGGGACTAGACAGCAAAATTCACATGAACCCTAACAACATTCTTCACAGAAAACAGTAATATTGCTAAGAAGGGGCTTCTGAGGTCATTCATATCCCTTGCTTTACAAAGGAGGAGTCAGAAGCAGAGAGGTAAAGAGACACAGAAACGCAGCGGGGAGCCACAATTAGAACCCTTTAAGCTTTCAACCCAGTCTTCTTTCACTCCACTGCCACGCCCCTCCCTGCTTCAAAACGCTAGAGAAGCCACCCATGATTTCAGAACAGTCTCGTAATAACAGCACCCACTTACAGTCTCACTTTCACAACATTCCCAAGAGGAAAAGCAAGGAAACAGATCCTTAGCTCTGTTTTACAGAGAGTAAGACTAAGGCACAGAGAGGAGAGGGGATCTGCTTGGGTTCCCCAGCAAACTGAATTTATTCTTGGACCTCAAAGCTCAGTTAAGACTCTTTGCTATTTGTGAACAATGGGCTTTTGAAAGGGACCATGAAGTATCTTCCTCTGGAAGTAGATTTCCTAACTAAAGGAAGGGAACCGCCTCTGCCTGCTGTTCAGTTCTGCACTATTTTTTTTTTAATTGCTGGGTGTGCTGACATGGGAAGATCTTCAAAATCATGCTCTTCTTTCCTTCCTGCCTCCCCAGCCAGCGTGCCTCAGAGGAAAGAACTCTGTGGAGAGACTCGGGAGACTGGGTTTCTCTTCTGGTTGTGTCCTGACCAGCTCTGTGGCCCGGGGCATACCACCTACCCAGGCAAGCTTCAGTTTCCTCATCTATAAACAGGGACAATAAATTCTGCCCTAAGTGACCGGGATGTTGTGAGGCTCAGATGACAAAGAGCAAGTATGAGGCAGGGAGGCTGGATCCCACAATAAGCAACTGTCCCTCTGCTTCTCTCACTTCCCCAGCTCCCTCACATCCTTTCTAGCCCAACTACCTTCCAGGTGAAAGGGTCACGAAGGTCTTATCCAAGGCAAAGGAGGAGAAAGACAAATGATTGCAGCAGCATCCCAATGAGTCCCTGACACTTGGATGAGGTCTGCATTTTTTCAAAAACACTTTTAGTTATTAGCATAATGTTTACCATTTGAGTCCTATGTGCCATGCACCATACAATGGGTTCTGCAGGTGGTCTTGCTTTCAGTCCTCACAAACACCCATTTTACAGATGACAAAACTTAAGACTCAGAGGTTATGGGATAGCTAGTAAACAACAGAGCCAGAATGAAACCCCAGTTCGACCCATATCCAGTCTAGTGTTTCCCAAACTTGAACATGCTCCTGCATCACCAGGGGAGACTGGTGAATGATGCAGATTCTTATTTTGTAGGTCTAGGGGTGGGCCTGAGAGTCTGCATTTCTAAGAAGCTACCAAGTAGATGCACTACTCTTTGAGGAGCAAGGGCTCGATTTCAAGTTCCATTAGGGCAAAGGCTGTTGTCAAGGAATTTCGATGGGCCCGGCCCATAGATAGCACTCAATAATTATTTATTGAATGAGCCAGTGAACATGTAACTCAAAATTCCATCCTGTATCACTTCTCTATATGGAGTCCCATTATGTCACTTGATCCTCATAACAAAGCTCTACGGCATGATCACTCCCATTTGACAGAAAAGGAAACGGAGGCTCCAAAGGGAGCAAGCAGCCCAAGGCTTTACAGCTTTCTTGCAACCGAGCTGGAGGTTGTCCGCCTTCAAATCCTCTGGCCACTGCTGTCCCACAGTGCGGGCAGCGGCGGGGAGGCGGCAAGGTGACCCCCCGACCTCAGAGAGAGCCCCGGGGCCCGGCAACGCCCGCCGGTTCCAGCTCTGGACTGACGTGGTCCACCTCAGGGAGTGAGGGAAATCGCCGCCTGGGGATGAATCACCCGGCACATGACCCCGCGGGGAGGGGAGGGGAGGGGGACAGGGGAAGGGGGGTGCGGGGCGGGGGCTCGGCGGGGACAGGCCTCACACCGGGCCCCCTCCAGCCTGCACTCGGGGAGAAAGGGCGCCTCTGTCCCGCGCGGCCGCACCCCCCCCGCAGCCCCCGGCCCGCGGCCCCCCGCGCGCGGCCCCCCGACGTCCCCGGGCGCCGCGGCACTCACAGCCCTCAGCTGCTCCAGCCGGTCCTTCATCCTGGTGCCCGGCGCCCGCGGCAGGTGAGCGCGTCCCAGGTGAGCGGCCGGAAGTGGAGGCCCAGCCGGCCGGGCCGAGAGAGCAGGAGGTGCGGGCGGGCGGCGGCCGCTCGCCAGGAGGAGTGTCCGAGGCCGCGGGAGGCTCCTCCGCGCCGCCCTCGGCCCCAGCCGGCGCCGCGCGCTCCGAATCCGGCGGCCGGGCGGGCGCGGATCTGGCCCGGCCCGCCCCTCACCTGGCCGCGCCCCGCGCTCCTCCCTAAAGGGCCAGCGCGCCCCCGCCCGGCGCGGCAGCGCTAACTCCGCCCCCCGCCCCGCCTCCCTCCTCCGCGCTTCCAGGGACCCGGGAAGGAGGAGTAGAGACGGGAGCTGGCTGATCCCGCCTCAGGGCCGAGGGAAAGTGCCTGGGTGTGGCCCCTGCCGCTGGGTAGCCCTTCATTACACCACCGTCTGCGCCTGGCCCTGTGCTGGGGCGCAGCCCTCGACAGACTCTGCTAGGCGGGGACAACGTCCCGGAAACAGCTGACTCTAAGACACCTCTAGGGCTACAACAGGTGGGAGGAAAAGGGTTTTAAATTATCCAAGAGAGAGCAGCCAATTCCGCCTGGATTGGGGGCCAGGGAATTCCAAGTAAGGGCAACAGCGGTTGCAAAGGCACAGGAGCCGGAATGGGAGAGCTCTGCGTGGCGGCTGGAGCTGACAGGACGTTTCCAGAGGAAATAACTGGGAAGAGGCGGGGCGAGTCCAACTGGGGCGAGGAAACTGGATGTTATGCTGTTGACAATCGGGACCCCTCGGAGAAATGTAAACGGTTCAGTGTAGAAGTCGGAATACCTGCCACTAAAGAGCTGTATAACTTTAGGGAAATCACTTTCTTTAGGAGACTCGTTTCCGTATCTATAAATCGCAGGTAAATGGTTGCTGTGAAGCCTGTGTGAGAGAAGTGAATGGGATTGGTAAACCTTAGAGCAGGGTTGTAATGATAAAGATGTTTGTTACTGGAAAGCTTAAGCCATTCTCATTTCCTATGTGGTGTTGAGATTTTCAGGTGGATTACATCTTCTGAAAAGAAAGGTGGGAGGGTTCTTCGCATGGCCCCTCCCTCTTTTTCTCCTCTTTCCCCGTTCTTCCTCCTTTATATGTCGTCTTGGGAACAAATGATATAGTCAGTGGAGAGCGGAGCTCAATAAATGGGACTGACGGACAGAAGATTTAGTTCTGGAGTTTGGAAAAGAATCTGCACTATGCATTCAGGTTAATAGGCTGTATCTGCTTTCGTACTTCTAACAGGACTTTGCCCTCTTCTGCAACCTTAGTGCGTGCTCCAGGCTGACTTCATCGCCTTCCACAAAGACACAGTCTATGGGGCATGTGTCAGCCCTGCCCCTCCCTCATTCGTCCTGTACCTTTCCTTCTGCCATAGGCGTTTCCTCCCTGTCGTTAGTAAATGGGATGCTTCCGCGCCCCCTGGTGGTCATAAAAGGAAAAGGTGAATGAATCAGCAATTGTATTCCACCTCCTCTTAAATTTTTGTCAGTGCAGACAGCCGGGAACCTACGCTTCGTAGAAGAGAATCTCGTGAGGGAGAGAGATATGTGAACAACTCTTCACACTAGAAGTTTGCAAAGGTCCATAGGAGTCTGGAGTAAGGAATCTTTTCTAGAGTCAGAATCAAATATGGCCATTCAGCCTCTGGACACATGGATGGAACCTCGAGGCCGCCTGATAAAAGATTATTGTTGGGAAGCAGATGTGGCTCAAGCGATTGAGCTCCTGCCTACCACATGGGAGGTCCCAGTTCGTTTCTTGGTGCCTCCTGGAGAAGACAAAGCAAGACAGTGAGCTGTCACCGTAGGCAGGCGCAGTGAGCTGATGCAACAAGGTGATGGAACAAGGAGATACAAAGAGGAAAGACATTGAGAGACACAACAAAGCAGAGAGCTGAGGTGGCTCAAGCGATTAAGTGCCTATCTCCCACTGGGGAGGGCCCAGGTTCAGTTCTGGTGCCTCCTAAAAAGAAGATGAGCACACAGTGAATGGACATAGAGAGCAGACAGCAAGTGCAAAAAAGGGGCAGTGGGCGGAATAAAGAAATAAAAATAAATCTTTAAAAAACAAGTGTTTTGGAAGCGGGTGTGGCTCAGTGGATAGAGCCCCCGTTTACCATATGGGAGGCCCGGGTTCGCATCCCGAGGCCTCCTTGTGAGGGCACGCCGGCCTGAGCGGTGCGGTGGGCTGATGCGGCAAGACCTCACAGCAAGGGGGAGATAAGCAGACACAGAGAAGACACGCAGCAAATGGACACAGCAGCACAAGCAGCAAGGGGGGGATAAATAAATAAAATAAATCTTTTAAAAAAAAAAAAAAAAAAAACAAGTGTTTTGAAAGGGTAAACTCATAACTCTCATACAACTATAAAATGAACACACATCAGGGATTTTATTTAACTTGTTAATTAATGAAGGAACCAGTGAAGTATTAGAGACCTGTTCAGAAGAGGCCCCAGAAAGTACCTACATATATATGCAATCAGGAATGCTGAAATGAATGTGTTGATAAATGTAAAACTGGCTCCAGCAGACAAAATTCTTTCGCATGTCTATGGACAAAGAATCATTTGCATTACATTCTGTTTTCTACAACTAACAGAGTTGTGAAATAGCTAAAGACTGTGAAATCAGATAACCCAGAAAGGTGCAATAGACAGGCCTACCCTGCATGTCATAAAACACCTAAAAACCATTTTTTTTTCTCTCTTTTAATTTTTCCAGTTTTTTCCCAGACTCTCCCAAAGTAGCACCTTCCATGGTTGGACAACTCCCAACTGTTGTTAAAAAATGCTTTTGTACACAGAAAAAAATCTTCTCTCCTATAACTTCTGCCATTATTTCATTCTCCTTTCCTTTGTCCACACATTTAAGAAAATTAACCTATCCTCCACAAGATGACCTTTCCACAAAAGGAGAGGCACTGTGGGGCAGTTGAACAATTGCTGAACACATAACCAGGAGGCCTTAGTTCTAGATGTGGATCTGCCACAAAATAGCTGTCCCTTGACACCAGAAAATAGCTGTCCCTTTACATCACACAATCCATTTCTCTTCTGTCAAATAAAGGAGCTGACCAAAATTAGCAGTTCCTAAACTTTTCAGACTCAAGAATATCATATATTCTTTATTTTCATTCATGGATCTCTCGTTTGGAAAGAATCCATGTCCCTAACAAAATATACTTATTTGGTAATAAGGAATTTGGTTTCCTATGAGAGGATCTTTCTATGACCTTTTTGTTAGCCTAGGCAACCTAACCAGAAATAACTGTTTGATTTCCCTTGAACTTTTTCAACTTTGAAACAGCATAAAAGGCCTTCTTAACTGCAGCTGGAGTTCAGGAACCCAGGAAGGGAAGCCCCGGCAGAGTGCTTTTATTCTGACCTTCTATTTGAAGGTAGTTATTACAGAATTCAAGACTCCTTTCAAATCCTCTTAGGGGTGAACCCTATTTCATTAATTTTATATTAATATTTCTTCATCCCTTATTGGCAGAAGCCTGGGTTTCACCTGCTAGTTGTGCACAAGAAATTGATGAAAGTCAAATAACTCTCTGGGACAAGGTACCTGGGAGAGAAGAGGGTCCGTGGACTGGTGAGGAAGATTCTGATGTGAAACCCCAGCAGACCACAGGGTCTCCAAGTAGGTGGACAGTAACTTAAGACCCCAGGCTCAGTAGGAGCAGAAGCCCCTTCTCTCTGATATATTTTCATTTTTATTCCCCACAATAGTACTTGGTTTCCCACCTACCAGCTCCTAGTATAACTGTTTCCCCATTAAATAATTCAAATGTTTACATTTTAGGGATAAATAAATAAATCAGCCAACACTTAATTTTGCCTTTACAAATAAATGAAAGAGAGAATCCTTGGATTTATGGGGTCCTCTTCCCTCTCTCTCCTGTCTCTTAGGCTATTTCTTTCCCATTGGAGAGGAAGTTTGAGCCTTACCCTAGCTTGAGCCCTGGGGCTTACTGTGCAACAGATGGGACCATTTTCTGGCTGGTCTACCTTGAGACAGTGTCTTCAGGGTTTAGCACTCAGTAGACAGAGATAAAAGGAACAGGATGATTGAAAGGTAAGAGCCTTTCTCTTCCTTCACTGCAGAGAGGATAGAGAATAAATTTACTGACTTGTAGGGATTTTTCCCCTTGCAGTTTATATGTTATCTATTGCTACATAACAAATTGTCACATAACTTAGCAGCTTTAAACAACAAACTTCTAATTTCTCACAGTTTCTGTGATTCAGGAATCCAGGTGGAGCTTAACTGGGTGCCTCTGCCTCAAGGCCTACAGTTAAGATGTTAGCTGGGACTACTGTCTCATCTGAAGGCTTGACGGGGGGAAGATCTGCTTCTAAGATCACTCCCATGGTTGTTGGCAGGATTCAGTTCCTCAAGGGCTGTTGGAATGAGGCCCTCAGTTCCTCACTTACTGTTGGCTGGAGACAGCTCTAAGTTTCTTGCCATGTAGGCCTCTCCATAGGGCAGCTCACAACATGGCAGCTGGCTTCCATCAGAGGAAGCAGGTGAGAGACAGAGAAGAGATGGAGCCCAAAGTCTTTTTGTAATCTAATCTCAGATGTGATGCTCCATCACTTTTTCCATATTCTATTCATTAGAAGTGTCACTAGGGAGCCCACACTCAGGAGGAGGGGATGACAAGGGCATGAAGACCAGGAGCCCTTCATGCTAAAATGCCAGCATTGTGCAATTTCACCTGCTTAGAGCTCTGTTCTCCCCGATATCTGACATGAACAACTCCAACCCATTCTCCAGGCCTCAGAGTAGATGCTTCCTTTGGGAAGCACCTCACCCTCCATGATTGAGTTAAGCGTCCCTGGAACATGCCTTTAAGACAGCCTGAACTTCTCCATCATAGCCAACCACTTGTCTGCCTCTCCCACTCTCTGTGAGGTTTGTGAGGGAACTTCATCTCCCTTTTCTACTGATATGGACTCAGACCCGAACAGAGGGTCAAATACTAGATACTCAGTAAACATTTATGAAATTTTATTAAGTGAATCTTCTGGTACTATGGATGTGTTTATGTCTTTCTTATGATTATAACCCATCAGTGGCTTCTCATGACAAGGAGTAAGGAGTCTGGACTCTTCTTAAAATGGCACCCAAGATTTTGCCCAATCTGGTGTCTGTCTCCCTTTCCAGCTCATATCCTGTCACTCTCTGTCACAAACAGCCTCGCCATCAGCCTCACCAAATCCCCACCTCTTCTCTGAACCTATAGGGTCCTTTCATGATTTCCCATCTACCTCTGCCTGTTATGTCCTTCTTATATTTCATGTCTGGCAAATTTCTACTCCTCCTTCAGGACTGAAGACTTCCCTCATTCACTCAGGTAGTCCCGTTAGCCTCTGCCTCACAATATTTATTCAGATCCCTTATTCAAGCACTCTTCATATTGTCTTGTACATAGCTGTCTACACATTGGTCTCTCTGGCCAATGAACTGTTTAAGAATAATAATCAGGTATTATTCACCTTCATATATCCAGGGCCACCACGAAGTAGATGCACTGCAAATATTTTGAGAGTAAATAAAAACAGAAACCACTACAGGAACTTCTGGGGAAGATGGTAGAAGAGGGAGTTCCAGGATTCAGACTTCCACTAAAGCAACTATTAAACAAACAGGAACTGTCTGATGCAAATATTTTGAAACTCCAGAGGCCAGAAGAACACTGTAGAGCATCCAGGGAAGAGCGGGAGGAAGAGGCTGATAAACCACAATAAAAAACAGTAAATTCTTTTCTCCAAGATGCAGCTACCCCTACTCTTGTGTCAAGCTGCTGCAAGATCCAGCCTCTCACTAGCTGCTGGTGACAGAAAGGGACATAAAAATCCTCTTCCCCAAGAACAGGGGTGGGCATTGCTAATCACTGATCACAGACAGAGGAAGGAGGAGGAGGAGGAGGAGGAGGAAGTAGAAGAAGGAAACACACCTTTCTCAGTCTTTCCAGATTGACCTGTGTTAGTGCTCTCATTCAGAGCTTTTCCATACCATAGTTTAAAGAACAGCTCCAGGCTGAAGAGTAGGGGCCTCCTTGGTCCTTTCTGTGTTTGTGTTACATTTGGCCCTAGGAGTTCCCTCCATTTAATGGATAGGAATATCCCTTTTTCCCTAGGGAAGAGTATCCTCATGATCTGGGCACTACACTGTAGGTCCTACTGATCATGACTTATGAAGAGCAAATTTGGATTGCTGGGGGCCAAGCTCTGAGAATGGCTATTGTTTCAACCCACACTGGACAAAGACAGCTACAACCATTGTTTCCAGCAGTGGAAGCAGTGGAAATTTAAAGATGCAGTGCTACCTCAGGGATGTGAAGGACAGTTAGCTGAAGGGCAGCATTTGCTGGGCAGGCCAGGAAAGCTCAGCTTTGGGGAGCCATCAGAGAAGATTTTGGCACCCTTCCTGATCCCTCCCCCAGGGCACTTTGGAACTGGTCTGCACTATCTTCATGAGTCCCTGATGCTGTCTTGGCTGGGAAATACTGACTAGGGAAAGTCTTCTTCAGTGTGATCTTCCTCTCAGAATTTGCTCTCTAGACAAAAGCAGCTAGAGACAATGAAAGGTATGTAAAAAAAACTATAGATGTGCTGCAAATATTCTTGCTGTCCTGATTTTGTGATAATCAGGGTAGGCTAAACATTTGCTATATTAGAAACCATGCATATGTCCACAGACCTAATTTTTCCCCCTAGGTCTGGCTTTTAGAATGCTGGTGATAAACTAAGCCTGATTTATTATATGACCATCCTGTATGGGAAAAGACTGTAACTCCAGGTATCTTTGGTCAACCTTAAGAGATATAGCAGGGGGATGGATGTGACTCAAATGGTTGGGCATCTGTCTCCCATATGGAAGGACCTGGGTTCAACCCCTGGGAACTCCTGGTAAAAATTAAAAAAAGAAAAATATAGAAGGTGCACGGGCCACCAGGGAACTAACAAGCAAAAGCCCAAGAAAAGACAGAGGCCCAGAAAAAGAGGGAAAACCCTGCACACTACATGCATTGGGCAGACCTTCCTGAGAGAAGGGCTGAAACTCAAGAAAATCTCTGTCTTATCACTAGCTGGTTACAACACCAAGAAACAGAATCCCAGGGGATAAATTCCAGAGTTAATGTGCTGTGAGCAACAAAAGAGTACAGGACAAACAAAGAAAGAAGAAATGAAGGGACATCCAAAGTAAGAGGATAAAAATACAGAAAACACCAATGAAGAGGACAAACAAGTGCACCTACCAAACAAAGCCCTTTAAAAAAATGATCATAAAATGCTCAAGGAGATGAAGGAAAGTACAGAGAAAGAACCAAAGGATATCAGGAAAACAATGAATGAACAATATGTAAGTCATAGTAAACAGAAAGAAATTTTTAAAAGGAGCCAAATACAACTACTGGAATTGAAGATAAAAATAACATAAATGAAAAATGTTCAGGAGGATTTCAAGAGCAGTTTGGAGCTAGAAAAAGAAAGAATTGGTGAACTTGAAGAAATGACACTTGAAATGAGTCAGGCTGAGGAGCAGAAAGAAAAAGCATATATCAAAAGTGAAAATAGTCTAAGACATCTATGGGACATCATCAAGTGCATCAATATTTGCATGATGAGAGTCCCAGAAGAAAAAAACAAAGGGAGAGAGAAAGGGCCAGAATGAATAGGCACGGAAATAATGACAGAGAACTCTCCAAATTTACCAAAAGATGTAAATATGTACCTCCAAGAAGCTCAGAAAACACCTAACAGGATAAACATGAGGAAAAATACACCCCATCATATATTGCTCACACTATTGAATGCAAAGGGCAAGGTGAGAATTCTGAAAGCTTCAAGAGAAAAGCAAAGTATTAAATACAAGGGAGTCCCAATTAGATGGAGTGCCAATTTCTCATCAAAAACAATGGTGGCAAGAATGCAGTGTGTTGAAATACTTAAAATGCAGAAAGAAAACTGCCAGCCAAGAATTTTATATTTGGTGAGACTCTCTTTGAAAAATGAGGGAGAGATTAAGACATTTTCAGATAACCAAAACCTGAGGGAGTTTATCACCACTAGACATCCCCTACAAACAGTGCTAAAGGGAATTCTTCAGACTGAAAGGAAAGGAAACTAGACAGTAGTCCAAAGTAGCATAAAGAAATAAACAACTACAGTAAAAGTAACCATTTGAGTAATTATAAGTGCCAGTATTATTGTATTGTATTGTTCGGTATGTAACTCTGTTTCCTACTTCCTACAGGTGCTACAATGCAAATGCATAAAAGTAATGATAAATCTATGTTTCTGGACATAAAATGTACAAAGATATAAGTGGTAATATCTACCAAAAAATGGTGGTGTGACATAGGGGTTTGGGGAAAAAATATATGCATGCTATTGAAGTTAAGTTGGTATCAAACCAAATATGGTTGTTATATATTTAGGATGTTAAATTTTAATCCCATAGTAATCACAAGGAAAATAGATGAAAAATATATCTAGATAGAAATGAGAAGGCACTCAATATGGTACAACACAAAAAAAGCAAATAAATATAAAAGAAACATTGATATAAAGATAGTGGTTATGAGAGGTTTTGAGGGAAAGAGGAGGGAAGAATAGGTGGAAGATTGGGCATTTTTAGGGCATTATAGTTGTTCTGTCTGATATTGTAACGATGGATACAAGCCATTATACATTTTGTCAAAATCTAGAAAACTGTATGGTGCAAAGTGTAAACTATAATGTAAACTATAGATCTTGGTTATTAGCAATGCTCCAATATATGTTCATCAATTGTAACAAATGTACCACACTAATGAAGGATGCTGTTAAGGTGGGACAGTGTGGGAGGGGTTGGGAGCAGTGCATATGGGAATCCCCTATATTTTTAATGTAACATTTATGTAATCTAAGTATCTTTTAAAAAAGAAAAAAGAAAATTTTTTTAAAAAGTGGTATATGGGGAAAAATACACCTAATGTAACTATGGATGATAGTTAATAGTTGCATTTTAATAACTTTTCATAAATTGTAGCAAAGGTAACTACTGTTTAAAAAAAAAAGTCCAATTATAAAAAAGTGTTATCATCAATTGTAACAAATGTTCTACACCAAGTCAAGGTGTTCATGGTGGGGTGGTCTATGGGGATCCTGTATTTTATGAATGTTTGTTCTGTAAACCCACAAATTCTCTAATTTAAAAAAAAGTTAAAAGAAAAAAAAAGATTAGAGCAGAGATAAATGAAATAGAAAAAAAAATAGAGCAACAAAACCAAAAGTTGTTTCTTTGAAAAGATCAACAAAATTGACCAACCTTTAACAGATTGACAAAGGAAAAGAGAGCGAAGATACAAGTAATGAAAATAATAAATGAAACAGGGGACATTATTACTAACTCCACTGAAATAAAAAGGACTATAAGAGGATACTATGAGCAACTGTATGCCAGTAAATTAGATAACCTAGATGATACAGAATCTACCTACATTGACTCAAGATGAAATAGAAGATCCCAACAAACTAATTACTAGTAAAGAGATTGATCAGTAATCAAAAACTTCCTAACAAAGAAAAGCCCAGGATCATATGGCTTCACAGGGGAATTCCACCAAGCATTCCAAGAAGAATTAACTTCATTTCTGTGTAAACTCTTCCAAAAAATTGAAAATGAGGGAACATTCCCTAACTCATTCTACAGGGCCAACATCACTCTCATACAAAGCAAGATAAAGGTACCACAAGAAAGGAAAACTACAGACTAATATCTCTTATGAATATAGATTAAAAAAACCTTAACAAAATACTAGCAAAACAAATCTAACAACATATGAAAAGAATTGTGTACCAAAATCAAGTGGGATTTATCTCTGGTACATAAGTTTGGTTCAATATAAGAAAGTCAATTAATATAATACTTTGACAATGCTCTTTCATAATTTGTTACAAATGTTTCACAACAATGCAAGGTATCAGTGGTGGGGTGAGGCATGTGAACCCTGTGTGATGTTATGCATGTTTGTTTTTGTAAGTTCACAACTTTTACAATACACTTATTGTTTATGTGTGTTCATGTATGAATGATATACTTTAACAAATTTTTAATGAAAAAAGAAAGAAAATCATTTATGTAATATACCACATTAACAGAATGAAGGGGAAAACCACATGATCATCTCAACTGATGCAGAAAAAGCATTTGACAAAATACAGAACCCTTTCTTGATTAAAAAAAAACTTTTAGATCACTAGGAATAGAAGGAAACTTCCTCGACATGATAAAGGGCGCATATGAAGATCCCACAGCTAATATCCTACTTAATAGTGAAAGACTGAAAGTTTTCCCTCAAGACCAGGAATAAGACAAAAATACCCACTGTCACCACTATTATTCAACATGTACTGGGAGTTCTTGCCAGGGCAATTAGGCAGAAACAGAAATAAAAGGCATC
Source organism: Cabassous unicinctus (assembly GCA_029593785.1). NCBI lineage: Eukaryota > Metazoa > Chordata > Mammalia > Cingulata > Chlamyphoridae > Cabassous > Cabassous unicinctus. The sequence goes on along the minus strand of JAQZBX010018626.1, from coordinate 19,449 downwards.
CAAATTGGAAAGGAAGAAGTAAATCTTTCCCTATTTGCAGATAATATGATCCTATATACAGAAAATCCTGAAAAATCCACAGCAAAGCTCCTAGAGCTAATAAATGAGTTTAGAAAAGTGGTGGGGTACAAGATCAACACCCAAAAATCAATAGTCTTTTTAAACACAAGCAATGATCAATCATAAGAAATCAAGAAAAAAATTCCATTTACAACAGCAAATAAAAGCATCAAATTTCTAGGAAAAAATCTAACCAAGGATGTAAAGGACTTTTACACAGAAAACTACAAAGCATTGCTAAAAGAAATTAAAGAAGACCTAAATAAATGGAAGGACATTCCATGTTCATGAATTGAAAGACAAATATTGACAAGATGTCAATACTACACAAAGCAATTCATAGAGTCAATGCAATCCCAATCAAAATCCCAACAACCTTCTTAGCAGAAGTGGAAAAGCCAATCACATTTATATGGATGGGTAAGGGTCCCTAAATAGCTAAAGCCATCTTGAAAAAGAAGAATAAAGTTGAAAGACTCACACTTCCTGATCTTAAAACTTATTACAAACCCACAGTAATCAAAACAGCATGGTTCTGGTACAAGGATGAACATATAAACCAATGGAATAGCATTTAGAGCTCAGAAGTTAATCTTTACATTTATGGTCAATTGATTTTTGACAAGATGGCAAGGACCACTCAATTGGTAAAGGATAGTCTCTTCAACAAATAGTACCAGGAAAACTGGCTCTCCATTTACAAGAAATAAAAATAAAAGGAGGGCCCTTACTTTGTACCATATATAAAATTCAACACAACATGGATCAAACAACTTAATATAAAAGCCAGAGCTATCAAACTTCCAGAAGAAACTGTAGGGAAGCATCTTCAGAACTTTGTGTTAGGCAAAGTTTTCTTAGACCTTATACCCAAAGCACAAGCAACAAATGAAAAAATAGATAAATGGGACCACATCAAAATTAAAAACTTTTGTTCCTCAAAGGACTTTGCCATAAAAGCAAAATCACAACCTACACAATGAGAGGAAATATTTTGAAACCACATATCTGATAAAGGTTTAATATCCAGAAATCCTTCAACTTAACAACAAAAACACAACAAACCAATTTAAAAAATGGATAGTGGAGTAGATGTAGCTTAAGTGCTTGTGTGCCTGCTCCCTACATGTAAGGTCCTGGGTTCAATCCCTGGTACGTCCTAAAGGAAAAAAAAAATGGTGAAAAGAGTTGAACAGAAATCTTCCAAAAAGATATGAAAATAGCCAAAAAGCACATAAAAAGATGCTCAACATCATTAGCCATCAGGGAATTGCAAATCAAAAACACAACGAGATACCATTTCACAACCATTAGAGTGGCTGATATTTAAAAACAAAAACAAAAACAAAAACAAAAAACGGAGAATAACAAGTCTTGGAGAAGATATGGAGAAATAGGAACACTCATTCATTGCTAGTGGCAATGTAAAATGGTGCAGCTGCTGTGGAAAGCAGTTTGGCGGTTCCTCAGAAGGCTAAGTATAGAACTACCATATGACCTAGCAATCCCACTACTCAGTATATACCCAAAAGAATTTAAAGCTGGGACTCAGAGATTTGCACACAGATGTTCATAGCAGCATTATTCACAATTGCCAAAAGATGGAAGCAACCCAAGTGTCCATCAACCAATGAATGAATAAATAAAATGTGGTGTATACATACAATGGAATAGTATTCAGCCATAAAAAGGAATGAAGTCCTGATACATTTGACAACATGGATGAACTGTGAAGACATCATGTTGTGTGATGTAAGCCAGACACAAAGGTCAAATAATGAATGAGCTCACTGATTTGAAACAATTAGCATAAGCACAGGGTCAGAATCTAGGTTACCATATATATAGGTGATGCATGGGTTTAGGGAATGGAAAGTTAAGGCTTAAAATGTACAGGGTTCCTATTTGGAATGATGAAAATGATTTGGTAATGGATGGTGGTAATTGATGGTGGTGATGACAGCACAACATCATGAATGCAATTAACTGAAATATATATCTGAATATGATTAAGAGGGGAAAATGTTAGATTATATATATGACAAAAGAATAAAAAAATGTTTTAATCCTTTGAACTACACTACACAGTGAACCCTAAGTTAAACCATGGGCTTTAATTATTAGTACAATTATAAAATTGCGCTATCATCAATTGTAGCAAATGTTCCACACCCATGCAAGGTGGTGGTGGTGGGATGGTGTATACGAATACTGTACTTTGTGCATGATTGTTCTGTAAACCCACAACTTCTCTAATAAAGAAAAAAAATTGGCCACACACACACACTGGGTCTACTCTTTCCTTTTTCTAAGAAGGAAAGAAGATCATTCCTGGATCTTGGCTATTAAAGTGAAATGCAATTGCAACTCCACGTGACTTAAAGGATGTCTCTATGTTGAGTATTTAAAATAATATGCTTATTATAAAGATATTTTATGTTGTGTTGCTCAGATATTTTCCTATTATTAATCTCCATATATTATATAGGAATGCTTATGATTTAACAATATAAATAATTTGCACCATAAATTTGTTTTGATTTTTATACAAACTCCCAAAGCCTTGGAACCCTGAAGCATAAAGTGCTACTTGAAAGAGCGTGGTGTGGTGGTTTGGAGCAGTATGGACCCCAGAAAAACATGTTCTTGAACCTAATCCATACCTGTGGGTGTGAACCCATTGTAAGTAGGATTTTATGATGAGGTTACTTCAGTTAAGGTTGGCCCTCCTCAATCAGGATGGGTCTTAATCCTATTACTGGAGTCCTTTATAAGGGGAATGAAATTCAGACAAAGAGAGAAAGCCACAAGAGGCAAGAAACTGGACATCAACAAAACCCGGAAGAGAAGGGAGAGGCCGAGAGGTGCTGCCATGGAACAAGCTAAGGACCAAGGATCACCAGGTGCCAGCCACCGTCTTTGAGGAGAAAGCATCGCCTTGATGATGCCTTGATTTGGACATTTCCCTTTTTTCCTAACCTCAAAACTGTAAGCATTAAACTCCCATTGTTTAAGCCAGCCCATTGCATGGTTTTTGCTTGAGCAGACAAAAAAAATTAAAACACCTGGTAAAGAAATAAGAAGACCCAGTGAGGAAGGCTCACTCAAAGAAGCCTGCTGTTATTTCTGAAGTGCAGAAGACATGTTTGTTTCTTACAGCACCTTTGAAACACATGTCAAGAGTAATAGCATAAGCATAGTGAAGCATCGATGAAAGGCAACTGAATAATATAGACTTAACCTTTTTGTAACTGAAAAAAAAATAAGCCGTCTGGTTTATTTCTCTATTTAGATTTTTGAATAAACTTGCTGAATCTTTTATTGAACTTTTACAGGGTTGCTGTTTTGTTGTTGTTGTTTGAGATCTCACAATTACTCAATGAGGCAATTAGAGTAGATATTATTGCCTCCATTTTATTATGAGTTAAATTAACTACAGAGAAACAAAGTGATTTCCCCAAACTCACATAGGATACTGATAGTATGCTGCAAGTCGAGTAAAGAGGTTGTATGCCCAGGTTGTGGAACCAAACTGTCAAGGTTAAATCTCAGTTGTACCGGGGGCGGATGTGGCTCAAATGGTTGGGTGTCCTTCTGCCATATGGAGGGACCTGGGTTCAATCCCTGGGACCTCCCAGTAAAATAAAAATATATATATATAGAAGGCACATGGGCTGCCAGGCTCTGTGTGCCGGTGAGCTGCCAGGCCCCGGGAGCCATGCAGCAAGATGATGACGTAACAGGAGAGAGAGGCAGAGGAGAGACAAGACGAGGTGCTCCAAAACCAGGAACCCAGGTGGTGCAGGTGGTAGAACACCTCTCTCCTACATCAGAGGTCTCCAGGATCAAATCCTGGTGAAGACTGGAGGAGGAGGATGAGAAGAGATGGCAGGAAACAGACACAGAGAATTGCCCAGCAAATGGACACAAAACAGCAAATGGGGAAGGGGGGTTTTGAAATGGATAAAGTAAATAAGTAAATCTTTAAAAAAAAAAAAAAAAACAAACTCAGTTGTACCTTTACTGGTTGTGTGACCTTGGGCAAGTTATTTAACCTACCTGTACTTCAGTATTCTGCTCAGCTGCAAACTGAGATGAATGGCTCATCTCTCCTCCAGGCTCCAGGATCAAAACTGACAAAGTTCTCTCTCTCTTCCGTGTTAGTGCCCATTTCTATCAGCCCACCAAGGGGGCAGGGACTCAACCAGAGTCATGCCCTACTGACATGGGCCCAATGCATTCAAGGGGTATCACGCCCAGAGGAATAGATTAGTTTACAAATAAAATCTCTCTTTTGGGGATTCATAAATAATCTCAAACTGCTATCCTCCCCCAAAAGACATTACAATATTCAAAAAACACCTTAAATCAGTAGCAATGCTAAGTACAAAATCAGAACACAATAAGTTTATAGAAACACAGTTTTCTTGGGGCAAAGTTCCCCTCTGGCTATAGACCTTTGAAACTTACAAAACAAGTTATCTGCTTCCAGTATTCAAGAGGGACAGAATAGGACAAACATTTGCATTCTTCTAAGGAGAATTTGGGAGGGAAACATGAGTCACTGGTCCCCAATAGTTCTGAAAACCTACGGGGCATATTCCATTAGATTTCAAAGTCTGAGAGTCATTCTTAAGATGATGGTTTCTTCTCCCTGGGCCCTCATGGGGACAAACCCTTTCCACAGGCTTGCCCAACAGCTATTTTCTTGGTTTCACCCTCATCAAGCACCTGGTGGCAACTGAACTCCAGACCTCACCCTCCAAGAACGTTGGGGTGATGGCCACACCGTCTCCTTGTTTTTCTGATAGTAGGCACATTTGTCTCCACACAGCAATGTTGTAGATCAGGGGTTCTTAACAAGGGGTCCATGAGCTTAAATTTAAATTTTTAAAAAACCTTATTCTTGTGTGGACATGTTGGTACAGGTGTGATATATTTATTAAACAATACACAGTATAGTGTGGACTTAGAAAGGGGTCTGTGGTTTTCACATGATTGGCAAAGGAGTCTGTGGAACAAAAAAGATTAAGAACCCCTGTTGGAGATGAACATTCAGTGAATCCATTGTGTTTTGGGCAGCAGGAACCTCATTGTTCTCTTTAATGCATCCTTGAGCTCTCTGTTCCTCATGCTGTAGATCAGGGGGTTCAGCACTGGGGTGATGAATGTATAAACCACAGACACTACCTGGCCCCTCTCGGGAGAGTAGCTGGAGCTGGGGCACAGGTAGATGAGGCTTCCACATCCGTATTGGAGGAGAACCACAGTCAGGTGGGAGGAGCAGGTGGAGAAGGCCTTGTGTCTCCCCTCTGCAGAGTGGATCTTCAGGATAGCAGCCACGATGAAGACATAGGAGAGGGTGATGAGCAGGAAGGGGATGGTGAGGACAGTGACGCTGACCACAAACAGAGTGGCCTCATGGACCCGGGTATCTGCACAGGCCAGTCTCATGACAGGGAGGACATCACAATAGAAGAGGCTGATTTCTTTGCTGCTGCAGAAGGGGAGACGAAAGATGAGCACAGTCAGCGGTGTGGCCAAAGTAAACCCCAGCACCAGAGACCCCAGGGCCAGTTGGACACATAACCGCCAGCTCATGATAAGGGTGTAATGCAGAGGGTGACAGATGGCCACAAACCGATCATAGGCCATGATGGCCAGCAGGATGCAGTCGGTGCTGCCCAGGAAGATGAAGAAGAACATCTGGGTGCCACAGCCAGGCAGGGAGATGTGGGTTCTTTCCGTGGACAGGATGCTAGCCAAAGTCAGAGGGGCAATGGTGGAGGAATAACAGATCTCAAGAGCTGCTAAATTAGCAAGGAAGAAGTACATGGGGGTGTGGAGAGAACGGTTGGTCCAGATGATGAGGGAAATGGAGACATTGCCACTGATGGTGACCAGGTACATAATCAAGAAGGCCACAAAAATCAGCATCTGCACCTCAGGGAGTTTGGAGAAGGGGTGGAAGTGGAAGAGAGTCGTCCCAGTTTGGTTGGATTCCTCCATGCATTCAATGCATCAGGCCTGCGAATGGCAGAAGTGCTGCCCCTGAAGACATAAGTGTCAGCAGACATTGCTGATGGATGAACCATCCAGCTCTGGCCTCACACTGCCTTGACCTCCTCAACTCCAACTATCTTTATCCCCAGGCTAAATTTAGCAACTCACTTCCCGCAAGAAATTTTTGGCTGTATAACCCAGAAATAGTTCACCACTGAAATCTGAAACCTCATTATCCCATTTCCAGACCACAAACCCCTCTACTCCTGTAAAATCAGGATAACAATAGGATGCAACTCCTAGGACTGTTGTTACAAGTGTTTGGCCCTACACAAGTTCTCCATAAATGCTAGCAATAACCAATACTAAATTCTTTTTCCATGTCTTCAGGACCATCTTGATGCCTCCATTTCCTCTGAATAAACATCCTTCAGGCTTTAATACCTACCCCATCTAACCAAAATCTATTGCCCATCTCTTCAATTCATATTTTGCCAATATTGTCACCTTCCTTGGCTCCTTGTACTTTTGTCAATCCTGTTACCTTCTGTAATATCTACCATCTCTATTCCTGGCTGAACAAGGCTAAAACTTTTTCACAAAACTCTGCTGACTGCTCCAGGACAGAGTTAGCATGGCACCATAAACCCTAGCATTTCCCCCAATCCCCTGAGACCCTAATCAGCTTCCCATTTATTCCCCAAGACCATCACAAATTTCCCTTACCTCCTTAAATTCTCCCCTCAGCTACCTACTCCCTCACTCACAGCTGATGATCTGCCTTCTGATTTCATAGGAAAAAAAATTATATCAGGATCCCCCTAGTGGTAACATCATCATTCTCACTAGCTCTGTATCTATAACATTCTCTAACAACCCACATATCTTTAATGCCTTCCATATGCCTCCAGAGAAGTATCCCACCTCCTCTGCAAGGCTAATTGCTTTTGGTCTCAGCCCCTCCTACTACCTTTTTCCACCAATTATTCCCTCTCCAATTTCTCCTCCTCTCGACCAATGTTATCTCTCACGGTAAAAAACAACTTTCCCCAAGTTTATGTCATCCTCTGAAGACTCCCAATTTGTCTCCAGCCCATTACAACCATTCCTATTCTTTCTTTAACCCAAGCAGTCTGGTTTCCTATACTCCCTGAGACTGCTATATACTGATGGTCACCAATGACTTCCAAATTGTTGAAGCCGGTGGATACTTTTGACTTGATCTCTGTTACATCTGAGGCTATTGGCTGCTGTGTTTTCATTGAATGTCCTCACCTATGGCCTCTGTGGTATTATTCTATCCAAGTTCTCTTCCTAACATTCTAGGTGCTCCATGTCCATCACTTTAAGACATGGTTCTTCCTCTTAGTGATTCTCGAAGGGAGGCATGGCTGATTATTCTCCATCTAGGATCTCCCTAGATCCATTCTCCACCTGATCTGCCCAATGGGAAGCTGAACTCTGACTGCATCAGCCTGGCTCCCTCCTCCCCTGGCTTCTGGGTGGGTTGGATCAATGAGAGACACAGGCAAGAGAATGGAACAGCATAAAGGGAGGTAGGGTATTTATCCCACCACCCCCATACACCACATCTACCCCCTTCTTCTCCCCTGCCATGGTTCTCTGACCACATCTGTGTTGGGTGGCCTGTTTCCATGGTTGCAGTTCTTAAGTGGCTCCAGTAACACTGTTCCCTTACCTGGTCCCTTAGGTCCCAAGGGTAGAAACAGCTTCCCAGCATTATTAGCCCCTGAGTGTCTCATCATCCCTCACAGGTTCCCTTAATCAAGCCCTCACCTCTGTAAATGCTCCCAACATTAAATTCCAAGTCCTGTCCACAGTGACTGGCATAATGAAGGTTATAATAAATAATGGTTGATGTGGTGCATAAAGGGAAAAAAAATCTTATATTTTAATTTGTTTTAGAATCTCTTTATCTGTGGTCAGTAAGAAAGAATTTTAGGCCAAGTGTTTTTTGTTGTTGTTGTTGTTTTTAGGTACTGGAGCTGGGGATTGAAACTGGGACCTCGTATGTGAGAAGCTGGTGCTCAACCACTGAGCCACATCGGCTCCCCTGAGTTGGTTTTTCATTTGTTTTGCTTGTTGTTTGTTGTTTTGTTTTGGGGAGGCACCAGGAACCAAACCTGGGGCATCCCATGTGATAAGGAGGTACTCAACCACTTGAGCCACACCTGCTTTCTCCAAGTTTCTATATTATCCAAAACTACATATTGAGCTACGGACACATACTCTATCTCCTGTAGAAGCAAGAACATATTTCCAACGACTGAGCACTTCACATGCCACAGTCAGCAGGGAGGGGAGGAGAACTTTTTAATTTGCATGCTGAGATAAACCAGAACTAACAGGATCACCCTGACTGGTTTGGGGCCCCCAAAAGAACGTGTTATGGCTTATTTTTTGCTATACTGATATGTGAAAATGTGTTGTAGCCTTTGTGAATATGATAACCAGGTAAGGAAGTTGTATTTTCCATTATAAACAGAATAATGCACACTTGGTATTCTTGCTGATTTTTCAGCTTTTCCTTTAAATACTTGTGTTTTTTTAGTCTTTGTCAAGGCTGTCTTTTAAGGAATGACTCCTTGCATGCTCTGCAAGTTGTTTTTCTTTCCTTCCCTAAATACTTCTGCTTCTGCATTGTCATGAGAGCCCCTATGGTTTTTGGCACAGCGTGTTGTGGGACGGGAGGGTTGAAGTATTTGCCTGGCATCATGGCAGGCAAATTTCCATCTGGAAGTTTCTAAGACAGTATTTTTCCTTGAAAGTTTGAATTCCTTTCCTGGGAGGAGCATCAGAAGCACACACCTGCCTACCTCCATCTCTATACAGGGTAAGTGAGAATGCCCAGCACACTCTCTACACCAACTATTTATCTCCATGAATTAAACACTAAGGGGGAAAATCAGGCACAAGGAACAGAACTATTGTTGGTAACCAGGGAATTCATCACAATTTTAACAATGCATTTACCTCTGTGTCATTTGTTTATATCCATCCTATCCATGGACTCTAAGGTCCATGAGGGCAGGTACTGATTGAGTTCTGTTCTTCACTAATGCCCAGGACCTAGTGCAGGACTTGGCACTCCATAATTATGTATAGACATAAGCACTGGAGCTTTACTGAGGCCTTACCAATGCTAGTAACAGACATTCAGTGCTTTTGAAGTAGAATTGATAATCTGCGTTTTAGCACTCTGATATTAAAAAATCATACCCTTTCTGGAAATAAAATCAGTAATTTTAGGTGAGAGCTTTAAGAACTTAAGGGCATTCCACCAGTAATTCCAGGTTGAGGGATGTAGCCTAAGAAAATAGTTTGGAACACAGAACTAAGGGCATAAAGATGTGTGCCTTATTATTTGATTTAAAAGAAAATGGAAACAACCATTCCAATAATTTGAGGTATATTCATATGATGGACTATGATATCATTAAAATTGATGTAATTAAGATATTTAATGAAATGAGAAAGTGCTTATTTAAATGAAAAAAGTAAAGATGCAAAATTGCGTGCATAGCATGACAACAATTATGTTACCAAGTTAAAAGGAAAACAAACTCTTAAGAGTGTTTTTGAGAGAAATGGGTGGTTTTTATTTTCCTCATGCTTTTCTCTATTTTTCAAATTCTCTATAAAGAGCATGTTTGTTTTTTAAATTATAAAAATGGTGTTCATATTTAAAATGCCCATTTTAGAGGCAAGGAAACTGAAGTTACATAATACACCCCAGTTGTACAACCAGTAATTGTCAGGGCCAGGATAGGCAGCTGGATAAGCCATAAAACCTGTGCTCTTGCCAATGAGGCAGCCCAAGATGGTGATAAATCTAGGTATTCACTTACGCTTTGTTAGTTCATTTTCAGACATATTACAGTCTTGACTTGGTCTGAGCTTGCCATCGTGTACTTGCCTGCCTTTCCTTCCTCCCTCTCTTCCTTTATTCCTTCCTACGTTCCATACTTCATTCATTTTTTCTTTCCTTCCTTCCTTCCCTTTTTTCTTTCCTTCCTTCCTTCCCTTTTTTCTTTCCTTGCTTCCTTCCCTTCTTTCTTTCCTTGCTTCCTTCCCTTCTTTCTTTCCCTCACCCCTACTTAAGGAAACCCGTTAGATTTAGCTCATCATTCCAGTCCACTGAGATCTTATTGAGAATTCCAATTATTTACTCCAACAAATAACCAATTTCTCCCCACTGCCATCTGCATATTTAATGAACTTGTTTCCCAAAGCAGCTCCAGGAATGTGACTCAAGCATGTGGCCCTCAACATTCCACCAACTCTTATTTAGATCATTAAATTTCAGTTTTCAAATAAGGTTCAAACTAAGAAATGACTCTCTGTGTGGAATGTCTCTGGGACACTTAAAGACGGCAGTAAATGTCAATGCAATAAACAATCCTGTTATTTATATAACGGATGTCCCACATTCCTTAAAGAGTCACGTGACCTTTCAATGCCCCCTCCCTTGCCAGACACACACATTTCTCTTAATGAGCACATAGGCATCATCCTTCTGGACCATGACAGCTCCATAATTCACTCTATTTCCCTTTTAGCTTATTTGCTAGGAAGCCCAAAACGAAGTTTTGTATTCAATTGACATAGTGTTCCTCAGACCTACAAACCTCCTTTTCTATTTATCTTTTTGACTTTTATCCAGAACATGTTTTGTTTTTTTAATTTCAAAATAGCTAGAGTTTTATTTTCAGGTCCTATATTTTAGGAGAATTCAAGGCATATTAAATATTTTATAACAAAAGGAAAATTATTCTTGCCTTTTGTGTCTCCATCCAAGGCATTGATGAGTGAATGAGAAATATCACCTCTTTCCAGTCCCAAGCTTGCTCCTCCTCAGGGATAAAAGTAACAGTACCATAAGTTTTAGTTGTCACCAGATGTTTTCTTTCATTGTCGTTTTATTCTGTCTTTATTTCTGCTCAATCCCTTGGTACTTAAAGGTCAGGTTGGTAAACTCTGGCTCTCTTTTATCCATGAAATATAGCAACATGCCTCCAGGAATGTTTCATCTTTTTGGATAGGTATTATTTGTGGTACAAATACTGCCTACAAGAACTTGGTCTACCCCACAGAGAGCCCCTCCTTTCAACAAACTCCTTTACTTATCCCTCCACCTTTCTTCCTCACAGGGTGAAGTTAACACAGCTGTTCAGGTATTCATTTGTTGACAAGTATTTATTGAGTATCTACTATCTATTAGGAAGTGGGTGTGTAACTCAGAACTGAGTAGATTACACAACAAGCCACATATTCCTCCTGCAAAGTAGAGTACACAACTCGTTTACCTAGTCTCAAGCAACCTAGAAAATTGGTCAGATTTCTAGAGGGAGACAGAATTGCCCTTATTCTCTCATCCTAAGCATCTTGAAAGCTGAGAGTGGCTGTTTTGAAGACTTGCCATGGCTACTATCGTTGGCAAAAATAGTGTCAATTCCTTAGCTCCAGGCTGTTAAACTAATGTTCCAATTCATTGTAATCCACACCACAGAGCCGCTCTGGTTCAGTAGAGTCCATTGGTCCCTTCCTACTGGTCTAGACCATGAGCAGCTCAATCAGCCTAGTCTTCCCTCTACCATCCTTACCTTCTGCCTAGAGAGGGCAGCAACCACATCCTTCCCTGAGGTTGAGTGAAGCACAAGGTGAAATCCTCTTTTTATATCAGGCTCAGTCTTGGAGAAACCACCCATCACTGAGGGAAGTCCACATCTAGATACGGTTACTCTTTCTGTGCTGCTGCTTCTTAAGGGAAGATTATGGGACTTTGGGACTTGTAGAGACAGAATTCTAGGTTCCCTCTCAACTCTCATTCCTTGTAATCTCATTTCTAGGGAATTCCCTGCATGTTTTGATTCAATACAGCCCCAAGAGGCTAACCTAGCTTTCAACTTGACCATCCCCAATAGGTCAATAATTAAATACAAACAGGAATTGTTTGGGGATGTGATATTCTGAACAGGTTTAATTGTTAGAAGACTTTTCTCTATTTCAGGTAATGCTTAAATTTGGATTCTCAATGTTGAGGTAGTTTGACAAGGTATACAGTTTTAGTGAATCCAAGTAGAAGTTAATTCTGTGCACCTAATCAAATTCTAGTTACAGTTCACCTGCTAAATTAAGCCTATTCTAATAAATACAACTTCCCCTACCTTCCTCTAAATAGGAGAATCATACTCTGCCCCGTGCTTCATGGTGTTCTGTCTACCTGGATTATAACAATTATCACTCTGTATTGTGATTATTACATTACTTTGTACACTCCTCAACTTGGTATTGTATTACATACTATAGTGCTAAACACCTACCAGATTCCCAATATTCATTGATTGTAGTATGTTATATTGTTGAGCATTCCTTTATTTATTCATTCACCAAATATGGCTCAAGACCCTACAAAGTTTCTATAAATGAAGTGTTCTATAAAAGTTGCTGCTGTTGATTGAAATCAAGGCTGCTATACAATGTAGAAAAACAAATTTATCCAAAATTCAGTTATCCAAGAACAATCTTAATGATTTCTTTATTCTTATTTAACATTTTACTTGACTTCAATTCAATTCACACTTTTGTAATGTAACAACATGTATTGTCCTAGTAACATTTTTTTCTATTTCACTTTTAAAGAGATACAGATAAACCTTTTAAATGATCATTCATAGATCACTTAAAACTTGTAATTCAAATATCAGTAGTTGTTAGAACTCTGGAAACATTGCTGGGATAAAAGCTAACAGGTTGTGTGTGTGTGTGTGTAGAGAGAGAGAGAGACAGAGAGAGAAAGATGATACAACAAATTTACTACAATAAACCTTTTTCAACAGCATTTGAGAGTTCTCATATATTTTGCTATTGGAAGTTGGCACACATGCCAACTGTTACAGATTGAATTGTGTAACCCAAATGATAGGTTTAAATCCTAACCCAGTCTCCTGAATTTATCCTATTTGTAAACAGGATCTTTGAAGATATTATTAGTTAAGAAAAGACCAGACTGGATTATGGTAGGCCCCAACCCAATAAGACTGGTGTCCTTTTTTCTAATTTGAGTAGTTGTAAGTTAACAAAACAATCATGAATACCATACGGGATTCCCATACATCGCACCATCAATACCACCTTACAGTATTGTGAAACATTTGTTACAAATGATGAAAGAACATCATCATAATATTACTGCTATCTGTAGTCTATAGCTTATTTGGTAGGTTTTTCCCACAAACCATCTGATTATTAATACCATGTATTAGTATTTTATCTTTGTTATAGTTCATGAGAAAATGTTCTCATATTTATACTGTTAACCACAGTCCATCATTCACTTCAGCATTCACTATGTTATTCTGTCCTCTGCTTTGTTCAATCCATGCAGTGAACACTCAGTGGCTCTCAGTTTCACCACGGGTTTGTGCTGTCATCAACTCAGTCCATTTCAGAACATTTTCATTAATCCAAAAGGAAAAATCCCATATCCCCTTATATCACCCCATCATTGACCCTTAGCATTGATATAGTACCTTCTTTGACATTGCTGTGAAAATATTACAATATTACTGTTAGCTATAGACTGTATGCTACATTAGTTGTACTTTTCCCATGCATCTCCATTTTTTTTTCTTTTCTTTTCTTTTTTTTCTTTTTTGCTCATTGTCTGTCTGTTTTTTCTTTAGGAGGCACCAGGAACTGAATCTGGAACCTCCCATGTGGGAGACATGCACTCAACTGCTTGAGCCACATCCGCTCCCTGCTTGTTTTTTGTTTTTGCTCATTGTCTGCTCATTGTTTTTTGCTCATTGTCTGGTAGTTGTTTTTGTTTGATATCTGTTCATTGTCTGCTCATTGTTTGTTTGTCTTCTTTAGGAGGCACCAAGAACTGAACCTGACCTCCCATGTAGGAGGCGGACACTCAACTGCTTGAGCCACATCCACTCCCCTCTCCATATTCTTAATACCCTGTAATAGAGGAACATTCTTTTATTTGTACTATTAACCACAATTATCATCCACCACCAAAATCACTGTTATACAATCCCTAGATTATCCTCTAGCTTTCTCTCAATTGACATGAACATCCATAGACTATCCCTTTCAACTACAATCACATTTATAAATCAGCAGTGTTGATTATACTCACTATAATGTGTTACCATCAATCCTATCCATTTCCCCACATTTAAAATCGCCCTTATTAAACATTCTACATACATCCAGGATCAGCTCCCCCTTCTCAACCCACATTCTGACTCCCAGTAACTGATACTCTAAAGTTTAAATCCATGAGTTTACTCATCATATTTAGTTCATATTAGTAAGACCATACAATAGCCATCCTTTTGAGTCTGGCTTATTTCACTCAATATAATGTCTTCAAGCTTCATCCATGTTATCATATGCATCCCAAGTTCATTTCTTCTTACAGCTGAATAGTATTCCATTGTGTGTATATACCACATTTTGTTTAACCATTCATTAGTTGATAGACACTTGGGTTGTTTCCATCTTTTAGCAATTGTGAATAATGTCGCTATGAACACTGGTGTGCAAATATCAGTTTGCATCCTTGCTTTCAGTTTTTCTGAATATATTCCTAGCAGTGGGATTGCCAGATCATATGGCAGTTCTATATTTAGATTCCTGAGGAACCACCAAACTGTCTTCTACAGGGACTGCACCATTTTACATTCCTTCCAAAAGTGAAGGAGTGTTCCTATTTCTCTGCATCCTCTCCAGCACTTGTAGTGTTTTGTTTTGTTTTTTAATAATGGCCATTCTGTAAGGCATGAAATGATGTCTCATTGTAGTTTTGATTTGCATTTCTCTAATAGTGAGGTTGAGCATTTTTTCATGTGCTTTTGGGCCATTTGTATTTCTTCAAGTCTTTTGCTCATTTTTAAACTGGATTGCTTGTCTTTTTATCATTGAGTTGTAGGACCTCTTTATATAACATGGAGATCAAACCCTTATCAGATATACGGTTTCCAAAAATTTTCTCCCAGTGAGTAGGCTGCCTTTTCACCTTCTTAACAAAGTCGTTTGAAGCACAAAAGTGTTTAATTTTGAGGAGACTCCACTTGTCTATTTTTTCTTTCATTGCCCATGCTTTGGGTGTAATATTTAGGAAATCACCACCTACCACAAGATCTTGAAAATGTTTCCCTACATTTTCTTCTAGGGGTCTTATGGTTCTAGCTTTTATATTTAGGCCCATGATTCATTTTGAGTTAGTTTTTATATAAGGTGTGAGATAGGGGTCCTCTTCCTTTCTTTGAGCTATGATATGCTTTAAAGTCAGGAAGTGAGAGACCTCCAACTTCATTCTTTTTTTTTAAAGACATTTTTGGCTATTCAGGGTCTCTTACCCTTACAAATAAATTTAAAAATTGGCTTTTATTATCAAAAACTAAATTTAGAATTTTAATTCCAAAATAAAGTTCGAATTTTTATTGGGCTTGCATTAAATCTGTAAATCAGTTTAGATAGAATTGACATCTTAACAATATTTAGTCTTCCAATCCATAAACACTGAATGATCTTCTGTTTATTTAGGTCTTCTTTCATTTCTTTTAGCATCATTTTGTAATTTTCTGAATATAGGTCCTTTGTGTTTTGGGTTTAGTTTATCCCTAAATATTTTATTTTTTTAGTCACTATTGTAAATGGAATTTTTTTTCTGACTTCCTCTCCAGATTGCTCATTAGTAGTATATAGAAATGCTACTGATTTTTGCATATTAATCTTATCTTCTGCCACTTTTCTGAACTCATCTATTAGTTCTAGTAGCTTTGTTGTGGATTTTTCAGGATTTTCTAGGTATAAGATCATATTATCAGTGAACAGTGAAAATTTTACCTCTTCCTTTCCTATTTGGGTGACTTTTATTTCTTTTTCTTGCCTAATTGCTCTAGCTAGAACTTCTAGCACAATTTTGAATAACAGTGCTGATAGTGGGCATCCTTGTCTTGTTCCTGATCTTAGAGGAAAAGTTTTCAACCTCTCCCCATTGAGTACAATGTTGGCTGTGGGATTTTCATATATGCCTTTTACTGTGCTGAGGAACTTTCCTTCTACACGTATTTTTTGAAGTGTTTTTATCAAGAAACGATGCTGGATTTTGTCGAATGCCTTTTCTGCATCAATCAAGATGATCATGTGGTTTTTTTTTCCCTTCAATTTGTTAATGTGTTGTATTATGTTAATTGATTTTCTTATGTTGAACCACCCTTACATACCACAAATAAAACCCACTTGATCGTGATGTGTAATTGTTTTTATGTGCTGTTGGATTCTATTTGCATGTATTTTGTTGAAAATGTTTGCATCAATGTTCATTAGAGAGATTGGTCTGTAATTTTCTTTTCTTGCATTATCTTTATCTGACTTTGGTATTAGGGGGATGTTGACTTCATTAAATGTGTTCGGTAATTTTCCTTCCTTTTCAATTTTTGGAAGAGTTTAAACAGGATTGTTATTAATTTTTCTCAAAATGTTTGGTAGAATTCACCTGTGAAGCCATCTGGCCTTCAACTTTTCTTTGTTAGAAGATTTTTGATGACTGATTCAATCTCATTGCTTGTGATTGGTTTGTTGAGTTCCCATATTTCTTGTAGAGTCAATGGAATTTGTCCATTTCATCTATGTTGTCAAACTTTTCAGCATACAGTTTCTCATAATATCTTCTTATGATTTCTGTTAGGTCAATCATAATGTCTCTCATTTCATTCCTGATTTTATTCATTTGCATCTTCTTTCTTTTTTTCTTGTTAGTCTTGCCAAGGGTTTGTAGATTTTATTGATTTTCTCAAAGAACCAGCTTTTGGTTTTGTTGATTTTCTCTTTTTTGTTGTTGTCATTGTTGTTCTCAATTTCTACTCTAATCTTTATTTCTTTCTTTCTGCTTGCTTTGGATTGGTTTGCTGTTCTTTCTCTAGTTTCTCCAGTTTTTCAGTTACTTCTTTGATTTTAGCCCTTTCTTCTTTTTTAATATTGGTATTTAGGGCTATAATTTCCCTCTCAGCACTGCCTTCACTGTATCCTATAAGTTTTAATATGTTGTGTTCTCATTTTCATTTGTTTTGAGATATCTACTAATTTCTCTTGTAATTTCTTCTTTGACCCACTGATTGTTTAAGAGTGTCTTGTTTAGCTCCATATATTTGCAAAATTTCCCCTTTTCCACTTACTATTGATTTCCAGCTTCATTTATTTATGATCAGAGAAGGTGCTTTGTATAATTTCAATCTTCTTGAATTTATTGAGAGCTCTGTTGTGGCTCAGCATGTGGTCTATCCTGGAGAAAGATCCATGAGCATTTGAGAAGAATGTATAATCTGCTGATTTGGGGTGCAGTGTTCTATATATGTCTGTCAGGTCCAGCTCATTTATCACATTGTTCAAGTTCTCTGTTTCCTTGTTGCTCTTCTGTCTAGTTGTTCTATCTATTGATGGGAGTGGCATATTATTGTATTATTGTAGAGATGTCTATTTCTCCTTTCAGTTTTGCCAGAATTTGCCTCATGTATTTTGGTGCACCCTGGTTAGGTGCATGGATATTTATGACTGTTACTCCTCCCTGGTGGATTTTCCCTTTTTTTAATATATAATGGCCTTCTGCATCTCTCATCACTTTCTTATATTTAAAGTCTGTTTTGTCTGACACCAGCATAGCTACTCCTGCTCTCTTTTGGTTACTCTTTGTGTGAAATATCTTTTTCCAACCTTTCACTTTCAGTCTATTTGCATCCTTGGGACTAAATTGAGTTTCCTGCAGACAGCATATGGATGGCTCAGGTTTTCTTATCCATTCTGTCAGCCTATGTCTTTTGATTGGGGAGTTTAATCCATTAACATTCAATGTTATTACTATAAGGACATTACTTATTTCAGCTATCATATCCTTTGGCTTTCATATGTCATATCTTATTTTTGCCCATCTTTTTACATTTTTGGTTACCCTTTCTGATAGTCTTCACTTCTACACTCTCCTCCAAGCCTCTGTTTCTTGTCTTGTCTTGTCTTTTGTGGCTGCAAAACTCCCTTCAGTGTTTCCTGTAGTGCTGGATTCTTGTTTCTGAACTCTCTTAGTTTCTCTTTATCTGTGAATATTTTAAGCTCACCAACATATTTAAAGGACAGTTTTACTAGTTAAAGAATTCTTGGCTGGAAGTTTTTCTCTTTCAGTACCATAATTATATCAAACCACTGCCTTCTTGCCTCCATGGTTTCTGAAGAGAAAAATGCACTAATCTTATTGGACATCCCTTGTATGTGATGTTTTGCTTTTCCCTTGCTGCTTTCAGAATTTTCTCTATCTTTAGCATTTGGCATTCTGCATATTATGTGTCTTGGGGTAGGTCTATTTGGATTTATTCTAAATGGAGTATGCTGTGCTTCCTGGACACTTATGTTTTCATGAGAGTTGGGAAATTTTCAGCCATTATTTCCTCAAATACTCTTTCTGCCCTTTTTCCCTTCTCATCTTCTGGAATTCCTATAACACGTATGTTGGTGCATTTCATGTCATCATTCAACATCATGAGCCCCTGCTCAATTTTTTCCATTCTTTACTCTCTCTGTTCTTTCTCTTCAATTTCAGCTGTTCTTTCCTCTGCGTCACTGATTCTTTCTTCCATGATTTCAAATCTGCTGTTGTGTGCCTCTATTGTATTTTTAATCTCACTTATTGTGTCTTTCATTCTCATAAGTTCTGTTATTTTTCTATCTAAGATTTCAGTTTTTTCTTTGTGCTCACTCAGTGTCTTCTTAATGTCTTTTATTTCTTTAGCTATGTTTTCCTTCCACTCCATGACTTGATTTAGGAGATTTTTATGGACCTCATTGATTGGCTATTTCAAGTCCTGTGTCTCATGTGGAGCTTTGATGTATTCCTTTGCCTGAATCATATCTTCCTTTTTCTTTGTATGGCTTGTAATTTTTTGCTGATGTCTAGGCATCTGATTTTTATACTTAGTTTACTCTGATGTTCAGTTTCTCTCTCTTGCCTGGGAATTTACTGTTAAGTAGCTGTGTGCTGCCACTGTTCTTTGACTCTTGGTTCAACTTGTTCTAGATATTTAGGATTCCACCTGTTTAACTGTTTAAACCAGGTCTAAGGACCCAGTAATGGGGTGCAGGCCAGTTTCCAAGAGCCTTGGAAAGGGTGGCAGTAAAGGCACTTGCTTGCATCTTTTACTTATTGTTCCTTTTTCTTGCACTTTTCTGGTCTGGCCAGCAGATGGCAATCTTTGGCAGACCGCTCGGCTCAGACTCCAGGTGCTAGTAGTGAATGCGTTCTGTGTAACTCCATGATGGGTGGTGCAGAAGCAGTGTCCTCAAAGCTGGCCAAGCCTCATA
>JAQZBX010018625.1:0-34452 GCA_029593785.1 Cabassous unicinctus | reverse complement strand
TTACACTTACAACTTAAGAACCTTAAAGCAATATAATTCCATCCCCCCTTTTTCTTTTTTTTCTAATTTTTAATTTTTAAAAATAGATATTTAGATTACATAAATGTTACATAAAAAATATAGGGGATTCCCATATGCCCTGCTCCCCACACCGCCCACATTTACCCACATTAACAACATCCTTCATTAGTGCAGTACATTCATTGCAATTGATGGACACATTTTGGAGCATTGCCACTAAGCATGGATTATAGTTTAAATTGTAGTTTACACTCTCTCCCACACAACTCTGTATGTAATGGCAAGGTATATAATGGCTTGTATCTGTTATTGCAATGCCATTCAGGACAATTGCCAAGTCCCGAAAATGCCCCCATATTACACATGTTTTCCCTCTCCCTGATCTCAGAACCTTCAGTGGCCACTACCTCCACATCAATGATATAAGTTCTTCCATGCTAGAATCACAATAAGTCTATAGTAGAATACCAGTTAGTCCACTCTAGTCCATAGTTCATTCCCCAATCCTGAGGATTCTGGGATGGTGAAGCCCACTCCACCTCTAATTGAGAGGGGGCTTCAGTCCCATATGGCTGATGGATGGGACTTCCTTCCTTGCAGTTGTAGACCCTCTCAGTTCCTTGGTATGGTGGTTGCCTATCATCACCTCCTTGTTAGTTGTCCTGGGTGAGTCCAACAAACTGGAGAGTAGGTGTTGCAACTCTGTTGAGACTCAGGGACAAGCTGACACATGGACAGCCCAAAGAGTCAAGTCTCTTGGGTGTACACCTACTAACTCCAGCACTAACTATAGGTTCAAATAGAAGAGACCAAAAAATCATATATAGGGAAACCACAACTGAGTCCAATTCTGTTGCAGTAGGGACCACTGGCAAGGCACCAAACTCATGAGCTATATTCCTTGACCATAGTGCTTGGGTGTCTCCAGTGCCCTTAGGAGCCTTGCTATTTGGGGTAGAGTCTCATTTGTCAGTCAATGAGATCCTGCTGAGACATGCATAAGGGTAACCACTGGAATGAACTCCCAACTCACTTTGAAGTCTCTTAGCCATATAAACTCATTTCTCTTTACCTTTTCCCCCTTTTGGTCAAGGTCTTTTTCCAATTTCATTGCTAGTTAATGCCAGAGAGGCTCATCCCTGGGAGTCATGTCCCACACTGGGAAGAAGTTATTGCATTCATATGCTGAGTTAGGCTTAGAAAGAGGCCACATTTGAGCAACAAGGAGGCTGTCAGGAGCTAATGATTAGGCACCCTATAATACTATGCTAAGTTTTAATTTCAAGAGTAAAGTTTCATAAGCACAGTAATCAATATCAAGGGCTCGTCAAAGGACCATCCTCTTTCACTAGCCATTGCCTCTGTACTTGAGAAATTCTTGCAGTTCCATCAGAGAATGTGGCAGAGCTCCCCAGGATGGGAATTCAATATTCTTCTGGTTATTGTGTGAATCTCCACCCACCGTGACAATGCCCAATGAACATCTGAACACATTTATATACCTTATATGTATACCCAGGTAAACCTTCTCCCATGTATCCCCCATCACTGACACCCCACACAAATGGTCCTCCGCTGCCACAGTTGTAACCCTTCTGTGATTCAAAACTTCTTCAAAAATGAAGCCAATAAAATATCCAAATACAATTAATAAGAAAATGAAATAATAATGATAGTTTTAAAAATAGGAAATAATATACAAAAAAATTAGAAAATAAAAAGTAAAAAAAATTGGGATAATAAAAAATAATGAAAAAATATTTAAAAATTTTATTTAACATTTTGCCTTTCATCACTGTAAGATCTTTTGTCCTGCATGTGCAGTGACATTTTCTTCCATTTATTCCCCCAATTCTTACTTTTTTCATTTTGTCTTCAAAGAAGTTTTAGGTCACAGCAAATCACCAACACCCTCCCCTTTTCCCCCCTTCCCCTGTTAATAACATTTTATATGTGCATGATACATTTGCTACAACTGATGTACAAATATTGAAACATATCTACCAACCATGGTCAATGGTTTACATTATGGTTTACATTTTGAACCATACACGTTTATAAATTTTAATGAAACTTAACATGGCCAGTATCCATCATTGCAAGATCATCTAGAACACTTTTATTGCCCTCAAAATGCCACCTCTTCCATCTATTCTATTCCTCCCTCCTCCTCCTCTCAGGACCCATGGCAACCACCAGGCTTCACTCTTTGCAGGACCAGCAAAGAGTAAAACCCAGTATTTCTTTATGCTCTTGTGCTTTTGAACTGAATAATTTAAAAATTCCATGGTGCTTTTTTGCTTTATGCCAACTATCTTAAAAATAGATGAAAAAAAGAAGTTTTTTCTATTTCCTCAAATATTTACTTTTCCAGTGTTCTTCATTCTTTTGTGTACTTCTAAGTTTCCACCTATTCACTTTTCTTTTGCTTGAAGAATTTCCATTAACATTTATTATAGTGCAGCTAAGGGGATTATGAATTGTTTCAGCTGTTTTTTGTCTGAAAAAGGCTTTATTTGAAAGTATTTTTACTTTATATAGAATACTAGATTCACACATTTCTTTTTCAGCATTATCAGCATTTTAAGATGTTTCCTTGTTTCCTGACTTGAATAGTTTCCATTGAAAAATCTGAAGTCATTTTTATATTTGGTCCTTTCTATATAAAGTGTCTTTTTTCCTCTAGGTCCTTATAAGAATTTCTTGTTATCATTTATTTTAAACAATTTTATTGTAATATGTCTTTTTTGGTTCCTTTTTTTAATCCTTCTTGGGATTTTTGGGCTTCTTACATGTGTGAATTTATAGTTTTCATTCAATTTGAACAATTTTTACCATTATTTCTTCAAATTGCTTTTTCTCCCATTCCCTCTGGTCCTCTGATTTCATCTGTGTTAGAGGGTTTGAATTGTTCTACATGCTACTGAGGTTCTGCTAAGTTTTTGCAGTTTCCTTTTTCTTTATGCTTCCATTTGAATAGTTTCTATTGTTATGTCTTTAAGCTTACTAGCATTTTCTTTTGTCTAACATGCTGTCATCCCATCCAGTAACATTGCATTTTTCTCCTTTATAAGTGATATTTGACTCTTTAATATAACTTTCTCTTTTCTCCTCAATGTTTCCTTTAATTCTATGAACATATTTATAATAGCTGCTTTAAGGTTCTTGTAATTTCTGGGTCTGTTTATATTGATTGATTTTCTTCCTGATTATAAGTCACAATTTGCTGTTTCTTTATATGTTTTTAATTTTTATATGCTACTGGATATTGTAAATGTTACATTGTTGACCGTTTGGATTAGATTGGGGTTGGTTTTTTTCTGCTTATAAAGTGTTGTGATTTTTTTCTACAGAAAATTGTAAATCCTCTTGTGTCTTATTTTTAAGTAAGGCCAATTATAGAGTAGCCTTAACTCTAAGGTTAATTTAGCCTTACTAGTAAGGTATGACCCTTCTGCCATCTCTACTGATTGGTACAAGAGTTCAACAGAGTCTTTCATTATGAAAGAATAAAATGTAAATGTCTCCTAGCCCTAGCTGTATGTGACCTCTGAGAATTGTCCACCTTATAGCCTCCCAGCTGTTGATCTTTTCCTGAATTCATGGAGTTTCACATTACACATGTGCAGATGAATATTAAGCAAAGTCTCAGGAAGCCTCTTAAGCAGATTTCTGGAATTAGTATTCTGCACAGCTTCTAAAACTTCTGTACTCTGTCTTGAAAATATTGACCAGTTTTATCTTCTCCCCTTCTAGTTTCTATCTCTCCAACTCAATAAGAACACTATTCTATGCTTATGACATCCTTCCCTGCTCCAAGACCCATCTCATTTTTTCCCCTTTTCTCAGAGAACATAGTAATAAACTGCCTGTTATCCAAAGTGTGAAAACAATTGCTTCATTACTTTTCCAAATTTTCTAGTTTTTCCCAGCATGAGGGTAAATTAATCTCAGCTAGCCTATCAATAGATAAAAGTGAATCTTTTCTGGAAATTATCTTTCAATATTCAGTAAAAAAAAAAAAAAAAAGGTATGTTAACTTCCTGTCACTGGTGTAACAAATTAGCACAACTTGGTGGCTTTAAACAACAGAAATTTATTCTTTCACAGTGCTGGAAGCCAGAAGTCCAAAATCAAGGTGTTGGCAGGGCTGCACTTCCTACAGAGGCTCTTGCAGGGAGAATCTGTTATTTGCCTCTTCCAGCTTCTAGTGGCTATCAACATTTATTGAGTTCTGTCAGGATCACTTCAATCTATGCCTCCATGGTCACGTGTCTCCTCTGTTCTGTTTGTGTTTCCCTCTTCTGTGTGTCTCAAGTCTCCCTCTTCTTTTCTTTTTATAAGGTCACTAGTCATTGGATTTAGGGTCCCCTCACATAATTAATTACATTTGAAAATACCTTTTTCCACATGAGGTAAATTTCATAGTTTCCTGGAGTTGAGATGTGAACAAATCTTTTGGGGGATCACCATTCAACCCCCTATAGTATTTCCTCTGGTTTCTCAAATTCACATCAATCCTATGTGCAAAGTACATTAACATACTTCCAAACATCCCTAAAAGTCTCAACTCATTACAGCAACAATTAAAATCCAAAATTTCATCTATATAGCATAGAAATCATCTAAATCAGGTATGAGTGCTACTCTGGAAATGAGCCATCCTTGGGAAAAATTCCTCTATATCTTTGGACCTGTGAAACTATAGAATAAGTTCTTTGCTTCCAAAATACAATGGTGGAAAAGTCATAGGATAACAGTTATAGGCATTCATATGCCAAAAGAGAAAAAATGGATGGTAGAAAGGAGTCCCTGGTGCCAAGCAATATCTAAAACCAGCTTCAGATATTGGATTTCCATCAGGTTTCAAGGCCTAAGAATAACTCACTGTGGCTTGAGACTTTACTTTCTGCACCCAAGGCTCCTCTAGCCTCTGCCCTTGCATTTAGAATATTAAAGTATACAGTGCACAATAAAAGAGTACAAGACAAACAAAGAAAAAAAAATGATGGCCCATCCAAAAGAAGAGGATAAAACACAGAAAACACCAATGAAGAAGATGAGAATATGGACTTAACAAACAATCCTAAAAAAAATCTTAAAAATGATTAAAGAGATGAGAGAAAGTACAGAGAAAGAATGAAATAATATCAGGAAAACAATGAAATATCCATCTGAGCATCTAAGTGAAGAGATATAAATTTTAAAAAGGAACCAAACAGAACTACTGGAGTTGAAGACCACCATAACTAAAATGAAAAATGCCCAGGAGGCTTTCAAGAGCAGATTGGAGCTCCCATAAGAAACACACAGTGAACTTGAAGACAAGACACTTGAAATGAGTCAGGCTGAGGAGCAGAAAGAAAAAATAAATACTAAAAGGGGAAATAGTCTAAGAGACATTTGGGACACCATCAGTGCATTATTATATGCATTATGGAAGTCTCCGAAGGAGAAAAAAGTTTTCAACTTTCAAAAACAGGTATGAGGGGCAAAGATGGTCATTATTTAATGATAAAAGGGGTAATTCAATAGGAAGATGTAACAATTAGAAATATATATTCATCTAACAGCACAGACCAAAATATAAGAAGTTATTGATGACAGATTTTAAGGGAGAAATTGACAGTTTTACATTAATCATAGGAGACTTTAACACATCACTCTCAATAATGGAGAGAACATCTTTTCAGAGTATCTGTTAGGAAGTACAGGACATGAACGATACACCAAACCAACTAGACCTAACAGACATATATAGAACACTGTACCAAAGGAAAACAGAATACACTTTCTTCTCAACTGCACATGGATCATTATCCAAGATAGACCATATGTTGGTTCACAAAACAAGTCTCAACAAATTCAAAAATATTGAAATTATACAATGCATATTCTCTGACCACAACAGTATGAAGTAACAGAGGGAGAAATGGAAAAATCACAAATGGATGGAATTAGCAATATACTCTTAAACAACCAATGGATTAAAGAGGAAATTACAAGAAAAATTAAGAAATATCTTGAAGCAAATGAAAATGAAAATACAGCATACCAAAACTTACAGGATGCAATGAGGACAGTGCTAAGAGGGAAATTTACAGCTCTAAATTCTTACATTAAAAAAGGACTTTAAATCAGAGACCTAACCATAAAACTGGAAGAACGTGAAAAAGAAGAGCAAACTAAAACCAAAGCAAGCAGTAGAAAGGAAATAGCAAACATTAGAGCAGAGATAAATTAAATAGAAAAAAAAGCAATAGAGAACATTTGTTTTTAAAAGTTGTTTCTTTGAAATGATCAATAAAATCAACTAACCTACACTGACCTAGATAAAATAAAGAGGAGAGACATAATGAAAATCAGAAATGAAAAGGGGGGCATTACTACAGACCCTGCTGACATAAAAAGAACTATAAGAGGATACTATGAACAATAGTATGACAATATATTAGATAACCTAGATGGAATGGGAAAATTCTTAGAAAGACACAATCCAAACTATCTACATTGACTCAAGAAGAAATAGAAGATTTCAGCAAACCAATCACTAGTAAGGTGATTGACTCAGCCATCAAAAACCTTCCAACAAAGAAAAGCCCAGGACCAGGTGGTCTCATGGGGAATTCTATCCAACATTCCTGGAAGACTTAACTCTGATTCTTCTCAAACTCTTCCAAAAAATTGAAGAGGAGGGAATACTTCCTCACTCATTCTATGAAGCCAACATTATTCTCATACCAAATCTGGATAAAGATACCTCAAGAAATGAAAACTAAAGACCAATATCTCTAATGAATTTATAGATGCAAAAATTCTCATCAAAATATGACCAAAGCGAATTCACTAGTATATTAAAAGAATTATACACCATGATCAAGTAAGCTATTTCCCTGGTATGCAAGGTTGAGCCAACATAAGAAAATCAATTAAAATAATACACCAATTTACAGAATGAAGGGGGAAAAAACCACATGATCATCTCAATTGATGCAGAAATAACACTTGACAAAATATAGAATACTTTCTTGATAAAAACACTTTGAAAGATAGGAATAGAAGGAAATATTCTCTACATGATAAAAACACACATATGAAAATCCACAGCTAACATCATACGCAATGGTGAAAGATTGAAAGCTTTGAAAACAAGATAAGGATGCCCAGTGTCACCACTGTTATTCAACATTGTATTGGGAGTTCTTGCCAGAGCAATTAAGCAAGAAAAAGAAAGAAATGACATAACATTGGAAAGGAAGAAGTAAAACTTCTATTTGCAAATGATAACATCCCATTTACAGGAAATCCTGAAAATTCCACAACAAAGCTCCTAGAGCTTATAAACGAATTAAGCAAAGTAGTGGGATTCAAGATCAGTGCTCAGATATCAGTAATGTCTCTATACACAGGCAATGAACCATCAGAAGAAGAAATCAAGGAAAAAATTCTGTTCACAAAATCAACTAAAAGTATCAAATATCTATGAATAAATTTTACCAAAGATGTAACAGACTTGTACCCAGAAATCTACAAAAGATTACTCAAAGAAATTAAAGAAAACTTAAATAAATGGAAAGATATTCTGTGTTCATTGATTGGAATACTAAATATCAATACTACCCAAGACAATTTATAAAATTAAAGCAATCCCAATCAAAATTCCAACAACCTGCAGAAATGGAAGAGCCAAACATCAAATTTAAATGAATAGCTAAAGCCATCTTGAAAAAGAAAAATTAAGTTGGAAGACTCATACTTCTCAGTCTTAAAACTTATTACAAAGCCACAGTACTCAAAACAGCATGATACTGGCACAAGGACAGTGATATTAGAGCAATGGAATATATCTGAGAGCTCAGGAATCAACCCTCACTTTTATGGCTATGTTGGCTTGAATCTTTTAAGTGGATCCCAGAAAATTATGTTCTTAAAATGAATCTTTTGTGAATCTTTGATTAAATCAGATCAGTTAAGTGTCATTTAATTAGATTGCTCCAGTAAGGCTTAGCTCAGGGTGGGTCTTAATCCTCTTACTGGAATGCCTTATAAAAGGAGGAATAAAAGCTGAAGACACAGAGTAAAAGACCACAGAGACAGAGAGAAGACTCCAGAAGTTGAAATCAATGAAACTGGGAGAGGGAAAAGCCACAGATGGAGCAGCCTGAGCTGAAGCAACAAGACCCAGAGGAGAGGGGAGAGAAGAGCAGACACCACCATGTGCCTGACTGCCCACAGCTGAGCTTTGGGAGAAAGTGAGCCTGGCAAAGAAGGCAGAAACCAACAGAACTCCAAAGGTCGGCTGCTTGTGATCCTGAAATCCTGCCATGTGGGACCTTTGGGGAGAGAGCATCACCTGATGCCTTAATTTGACATTTCCCCAGCCTTGGTATTATAAGCTTTTAACCTAATAAATTCTCATGGAAAAAAAGGCAACCTATTTCTGGTATACTACTCCCAGAAGTTTTTAGCAAACTAAAACAAAGGACAACTGATTTTTGAAAATGTGGCATAGATCACTCAATTGGGAAAGAATAATCTCTTCAACTTATGGTACTGGAATAATTGGATTCCATTTGCAAAAAAAAAAAATGTGGGAGAGGAAGCCTACCTCACACCATTTACAAAGTTCAACTCAAAATGGAACAAATGCCTTAATATAAGAGCTAGAATTTTCAAACTTCTAGGAGAAAAAATAGGGAGGCATCTTCAAGACTATGTGTTAGGCAATGGTTTCTTAGAGTTTACACTCAAAGCAAAAGCAACAAAAGAAAAAACATAAATGGAACCTCATCAGAATTAGAAACTTTTGCTCCTCAAAGTATTTTATCATGAAAGTAAAATGAAAACCTGAAAATGGCAGAAAGCACTTGAAAACCACATATCCAATAAAGGGATTAATATCCATTATATATAAAGAAATCCTTCAACTTAACAAAAAAATACAAACAACCTAATTAAAAAGTGGACATGAAACAAATGTTTAACATTATTATTCATCAGGGACATGCAAATCAAAACTACAATGAAATGGCATTTCACACCCATTACAATGGCTGCTATTAAAAAACAGAAAATCACAAGTGTTGGAGAGAATGCAGAGAAATAGGAACATGCATTCATTGCAGGTGGCAACGTAGTATGGTGCAGCTATTGTGAAAGACTGTTTGGTGGTTCCTCAAAAAGCTAAGTATAGAGCTACCGTATGACCCAGAAATCCCAATACTAGGTATATACACAGAAGAATTGAAAACAGGGCCTGGAACAGATATTCCACCAATGTTCATAGCAGCATTATTCACAATTGTCAGAAGATGGAAGCAACCCAAATGTCCATCAACTGATGAATGGATAAATAAAATGTGTTATATACATACAATGGAATATTATTGAGCTGTAAAAAGGAATGACATCCTGACAAGATGAATGAACCTAGAAGACATCATGTTGAGTGAAATAACCCATATACAGAAGGTTAAATGTTGTATGATCTCACTGATTTGAAACAATTAGACACAGAGTCAGAATAAATTATGGGTTACCAGGGAATAGAGTGGGGTTAGGCAATGGGAAGTCAAGGCTTAAAATGTACAGGATTCCTATATGGAATGAAGGAAACATTTTGGTAATGGGTAGTGGTAATAGTCACACAACTTTGTGAATGCAATTAACAACACTGAAATATATATCTGAATATGATCAAAAGGGGAAATATTAGATTGTATATATGGTAAGAGAATAATTTTTAAAATCTGTGGAACTTCACTACCCAAATAGCAAATCTTAAATTAAACCATGGATTTTAATTAATAGTACAATTATTAAAATGTGCTATCATTAATTGTAAGAAATATTCCACACCAATGCAAGGTGTTCAGTGGATGGGTATAGGTATCCTCTATTTTATGCATGATTGTTCTGTAAACCCACAACATCTCTAATAAAGAAACGAAAAGAGAATAAAGGGGAATCTATGAATATTGAAATCAGTTGATAGGTGAAGTTTAATACTTCTTTCTGCTGAATTCTCAAAACTTTTAACCTGACAAAATTTAATAGAAATAAGTATACATATACCTATGTCTACGTACTATATCTAATTTACACATGGGACTTAAACCAATTTAAATAAAAGAAAGTTGCTTTTTAAAAGTAAGCAATTGGGGATTGTGAGAAAATGGCAACAGACTAACAGGTACAGCTGAACGATCCCACGAAAACAATGGAAAAAGAGCCAAAAGCTGCCCAAGGGACCTGCTTTGGGGGTTAGAAGACCAGGAAAGTGCTACACAGCTCCCAGGAGGATGAGGGACAGAGAGACAAAGAAGCCAAAATGAAAAACATGAGTTACCAAGTGCTGGTGGTGGCTGAGAAGGGCTCCCCAACCTCACCCCCAAGATATTAAGCTGAGGTAAAACACTTGGCTCACTGCAGCCAAATTGAGGGGGGAACAGACATCTTCCCTCCTATCTGCTGTTTCAAGGGAAAAGAGATGGGAGGTCGGTGTGCTTTTCTTCAGTGAGTGCAGTCAGAGGAGCCAGCTTTGAATCTCCGGTCTTGAGATTCAACACAGAAACACAGGAAAGTTGAGACTGAATACACCTCTGTGGAAAGGTATACTGACTAGTGCCATCTGCTGGCAGGTCTGGAAATTGCATAGACAAAAATCATTTGTGCTCTCTGTATCAACCCCTGGGAGAAAATCAGTGCCCCACTAGTGAGTCCCTGGCCCGATTTTGAAAATTTAGGCTGAGCAACTTTAAAGACTAAGAGTAAGTTGAACCAAATATCAAAGAAGAGCTGTGAAAAGAAAATAACAGGCAGGAGATAAAAATTGGCCATCAGAGTAAATTCACCCACATATTCAGATGTCTAGACATCAGGAAAAAATTACAAGTCATACTAGAAAACAGGAAGAGATGACTCAGCCAAAAGAACAAACAAAATATCCTGAAAAGATACGGTAATTAATATAATTAATCAGCAATAATCACTCAACTGTCCTAAATCACTTTCAAGAATTTAAAGAAAACATGACTAAAGAAATAAAGGATATTAAGAAGACACTGGGAGCACTTAAGAACAATTTGAAAGCCTGTAAAAAAAAGTAACAGATCTTATGGGAATGAAAGACCTGATGGATAAGAATAAAAATACATTAGAGGCACATAAGAGCACATTTAAATTGCTTGAAGACAGAATTAGTGACTTCATAAACAGAACATCTGAACTGGCAAAGACAGGAGAACAGATAGAAAGGAGAATGGAAAACATGGAACAGAGTCTCAGGGAATTGAATGATAACGCAAAACACACAAACATTCACATTATTGGTGTCCCAGAAGTAGAAAAGAATGGAAAAGGGGCAGAAAGAATATTTGAGGAAATAGTGGCTGAAAACTTCCCAACCCTTATGAAAGACATAAATATCAATATCCAAGGATAATGCACTCCAACAGAATAAATCTGAATACACTGTCCCCAAGACACCTACTATTCAGAATGACAAATATCAAAGATAAAGAGAGGATTCTGAAAGCAGCAAGAGAAAAGAAAAGCATCACATGCAAGGGAAACTTGATATGATTAAGTGCCAACCCTTCATCAGAAACATGTAAGAGAGAAGAAAGTGGTATGTTGTATTTAAGGTCAAAGAGAAAAACTGCCAGCCAAGAATTCTGTATCTGGCAAAACTGTCCTTCAACAATGAGGGTGACAGTGTGATAGAGTTGGACTCAATTGTGTTTTTCCTACACATGGCTCTTCTCCCCCTCTATTTGAACCTATATTTAGTACAAGAGTTGATAGGTGTATGTCCAAGAGACTTAAATCTTTAGACTGCCCATGTGCCAGCTGGGCCTTGAATCTCAACAGACTTGCAACACCTACTCTCCACTTCATTGGACTCACTCAGGACATCTAACAAGGAGATGATGATTAACAATGACCATCTCAAGGAACAGAGAGAGTCTGCAACTGCAAGCAAGAAAGTCCCAACCACCTGCCCCATTGGATCTTTATCCCCTCTCAATTAGAGGTGGAGTGGACATCACCATCACAGAATCCTCAGGACTGGGGAATGGACAATGGACTAGAGTAAATTTACAGTTGTTCTACTGTAGACTTGTTGTGATCCTAACAATGGAAGAACTTTTATCATAGATGTGAAGGCAGTGGCCAATGGAGGTTCTGAGAGGAGAGAGGGAAAAATAGGTGTAATTTTGGGGCATTTTTGGGACTTGGGAATTACCCTGAATGACATTGCAATGAAAGATATAGGCCATTGTATATCTTGTAATAAGTTGCAAAAATGAGGGGGAAAGAGTGTAAACTACAATGTAAACTATAATCCATGCTTAGTGGCAATGCTCCAAGATGTGTTCATCAATTGTGGCAAATGCACCACACTAATGAAGGATGTTAGCTGTTGTGGGAAAATGTGGGAGGGCTAAGGAGTGGGGCGTATGGAAATCCCCTATATTTTTTGTGTAACTTTTATGTAATCTAAGTTTCTTTAAAAAAATAAAAACAAAAAAGTTTTAAAAAATGAGGGTAAGTTCAAAGTCTTCACAGGCAAACAAAAACAGATAGACTATGTTACCAAAAGACCAGATTTACAAGAGATACTAAAGGGGATGCTGCAGCTTGAAAGGAAAAGACAAGGGTGAGAGATTTGGAGAAGAGTTTAGAAATGAAGATTATTAGGAAGGGTAAACTAAAGGATAAGAAGCCAGACAATAGAACGGTATGACAACAGAGAACTGAAGGACAAAATGGAAGAAGTAAGTAATGCCTTTACGGTAATAACACTGAATGTTAATGGATTGACATATATATGAGCCATCTTTATGTTGTCTACAAGAGACCCACTTCATACATAAGTACACAACCAGGTTAAAAGTGAAAGTTTGCAAAAACGTATTCCATGCAAATAGTAACCAAAAAAGAGCTGGAGTAGACCAGATAAATGTAAAATAACAATATTATAGTATATGAACAAGAATTAACCAGTAGAACTGGCAAATTGTTCCTGTGATCAGTATTCTGTATTTTTCTTCATACAAAATAATCACTTGCTTTTAATTGAGGAGGACTGGAGAAGAGATATATTTTTGGATAGTTCATTTTTCTTTAACCCTTTCTTATTCATCCTCTTAAAATAATTTATCTGGATCAATAATGATTTAGCATGACTACAGTTGAATAAGATTTTGAGTTTTTCTGCTTCAAAAAATTATGAGTTGGCAAATTATCTGCTGTAATTCATTCCAATCAGATGTGAAGAATTCCCAAATAGGAATTTGATTATCTAGAAAGAATTATGGCCTAAATGGAAATTAAATAATTAAACCAATAAGTTATTTCATTCTTAGAGATTATTATGTCCAATAATAATAGAGCTGTGATATAAAAATTAGAATTGTTATAATTTCTATTATATTTTAATTATTATTTACATTTATAAATGTTTGTTGCTGTGCTGTCTATTTTTTATAATTGATTATATTAAATCTAACCTGGCCTTGCACTCTCTTTTAAAATTTGTAATTCCTTTCCATCTATTTTTCTATTTATTTTACAATTTTACAATAAAGGACCTTTTAACAGTTAAAAAAATGTAAGTAATTATCTAAGGGAAATCATCTATAAAATATTTTATGCAAGTCACACATATTCCCTAATACCTATAGGTAGTCATTTATTTTAATCCTCTATTTTATTCCATCCATTATTCTTATATCTATTATCTACTCTATCCATTTGTGGCATTCTAGTAAATGACCACAAAGATGATTATATTGTATCACCTACAATATTGAATAGCAAGTGAGAACTGTGATTAATATTTCAACTTTCACTATGAAGATTTTTTGTTGTTGTCAAGTAAAGTGTCTCCATAGAAAGTGTTGAGTGGAAAACGATAAGTGTAAATGGAATGCAGAATGGAATACTCAGCTATTTTAAATGTCTAGATACTAGAAAAAACATTAAATTAGGAGTAGGGGTTAGGCAGCATGGGTGGGGTAGGTGTGGGGATAATATATAATCCAATTACAGAGAATAAGCCCCCAAAACCCATAGCAGCAACAACTCCAAGCCACAGTTTTCAGCAGTAATCAACCCAACCCATAAACTGTAACACCCTTGCCAGATCAAGTCTACATACAGGTGATGTCTTTCCCTCAATTCCCAGGCAATGTTACACAAACCAGAGAAGGATTATCATGGAGGATGTACTTTGCAACTACAACCAATTTTTAACAAATTACAAATATATAAGTAAAATAAATTCAAAGCAATGCTAGATAATAGTTACTTTGGAATGATTCAGAAGCCTTTCAAGAGTTTCCAATGCCTCAGGATTAGTTTTGCAAAAACTAATTCTTGTGTATTGACAAAGTATAACAGAAGCCATTCATTCAGATTTATAATTGAAAATAGGATAGAAGGAAAGACATACACTTCTGCTTAGGGTGTAGAAAGATGGAAATAGCATTCCTCCCACCCTAACAACAACAAGAAGGCTAGATGACTTCAAAAACATAACGGTTTTTGAACCCATTAGAGAGCAAAGGTCACAGAGCAAATAAGTAGCCTAAAATCTAAAGAAAGCTGCTCCTCCAAGGAGATATGAGTTGAGATACTGGCTTACTCATAGCAGAGCACTGGAGGAAGAGACTCCAGGGGCCACATCATCAGACAGGAAGACTTCATTTAAAAATGTTTAAGTCCTAAAGGCTACGTTTGGGCAAGCATGAGAATATAGAACTCTGGAAGCTGCAAACACAAGAGGAGTCATATTCTCTCACAAACACTACTTTACATACTTCTTTTAGGTGCTCACAGAGAGATTGAGGGCAGGATGGGGGTTCAGAGAAAGCCTTCTATGATGGGGCAGGTCAAGGGGGGCATGGTTTCCTATTGCAGAAAGTAGCTTCTGGACTCTTCTCTCTTATGAAAATAAAACTTAAAGCCACTAGTACAGGGGAGAGATACCGCACCTCTCTTCCCCCATTCCCCCAAGGTATTGGTTCACAGGGAAGTTCAAAAGCTGAGGATGGAGGAGGGACGTTGAGAAAATTACTCCGGCATACCAGCTACCACAATAATAAAAGTCAATGCTGGAGGAACTTTGTCTCCCGAATATCCGTAAATTTCTTAAGCCGGAATATCCATAAATTTCTTAAGCCATTGAGCAATGAGAATTAAATTTATGTTTTTCCTCTCTTGGTCTTTTCAAATAAGAGGCATATACCACTTCACCTCACAAGATTCAAGCTATCCAAAGAAAGAATGTTATTACTGTGCCTTCCATTCTCCATAGGCATTGAGAAGCCTTCGCAAATAGTAGATATCAGAAGATTTGTATGGAATTTAATTAAAATTGTACCTTTTGTGCATCAGTTGCCTTATATTTCATCTTAAAATTTCCCTTCTTTATTCAATCTTCCAATAGCCATCTAACCACACCCGTATGTGTTCCTTTTTATTTCCAAACTGAAGTAATCTAAGAAGTTCTACAATGAGAGTTTTGATTAGAAAATATTGTGAATTTTTTAAAACACAGTTGAAACTTTTGCTTGGGTTAACAGCTTTACAAGGAAAAAAAGGACCCACATTTCAGCATATTTTATTTAATTATGGCATTCTGAATTAAGAGTTTATAATTAAGTTATACTAGCAAAAACAAGGAAACTATATAGCCCTTACAGAATATCTCATTTGAATGCTTCTAAATTTCGGCATATTCTTGATTCTGTGTGTTAGAGGAATGGTGACAAGTCAGAGGATTTTTGTTTTTTAATTTGGCTTGGTCAAGATTTGGTCAACACGCTTAACATGTGTTGCTAGAAATAAAGACCAAACACACTTTGATGACCAATTCATTCCTCCATCAAATATTTATTAAAGGTCTACCACAACTGAGCTGATGACAGCACAACTCTGTGATGAGCCTGAGAGCCACTGAGTGTCCACTTTGAATGGATTGTACAAGGCAGGGGACCGTGTAACACAGTGAACCCCTGTGGTGAATGATGGATTGTGGCTAACAATACAAATATGAGAACATACTATCATGAACTATAACAAATATACAATACTAACAAATGGTATTAATATTAGGAAGGTTTGTGGGAAAAATACACCAAATATAAGCTAGGTACTATAGATAACAGCGCTAGTATGATGATGTTCTTTCAACATTTGTAACAAATGTGTCACAACAATGTAAGGTGTTGGTGGTAGGGTGATGTATGGGAATTCTTTATGGTATGCATCATTGTTTTGTTAACTCACAACTTCTAAAAGAAAAGGAAAAAAGCCAAAATAAATTCTACCACATGCCAGGCATAGTCCAAGGCATGTGAGATACATCAGTGAAAAAAAAAAAAATGGAAATCCATTCCCCCAAGATAATTATACCCTAGCAAAAGGAAACTGAAAAGTAAGTAAATGATATTGTATAGTGGGACATGATAAATATTCTAGGGTGGAGATAAACAGCAGAAAGGGAGTGTGGAGAGAGGGATGGGTCACACTGCAGGATAAAAACAGAAGTTGACAGAGAAAACATGGAATTAGTTGGAGAAACATAATCAACAGATCAAATGAAACAGTCCATATTTAGATGCTACAGTAGTCAGGGTTCTCTAAGAAAACAGAACATACAGGAGATATCCGTAAATATTATGAGATTTTATAAAATTGTCTTACATGGCAGTGGGAATGCAAGAGTCTAGATTCCACAGGGCAGGTTGCAAGCTGGGAACTCCAGTGAAGATTTTGGATGAGTTCCCCAGGAGAATCTGGCTGGCTGAAGTAGAAAAGGAAATTCTCTCTTCTGACTGCTGAAAGCATCACTTCTCCTTTCAAAGCCTTCGACAGAGTGAATGAGAATTCTCTCATTGCTAAAGACAATCTCCTCCGTGATGGTAAATGTAGCTATAGATTCAATGAAATTACTGACGATTTAAGTCCACACAGTAACAATCAGGCCAGTGCTTGCTTGACCAAACAACTTGGCACCATAACCTGGCCAAGTTGACACACAAACTTAAATCATCACAGAAATCTTTCTCTTAAACTATGACTATTTTATCTACTTGATGTTTTCTAATGATTATTAACTGTGAATGTAGTTTATGCTTAAATTACTATATTTGTCAAAGTCAGGTGCAGTTTGCCACCTTTCCCTAAGACCCACAAATAAACTCTTCGCTCAGGACTAGATGTGTTGGACTGGCTTCTAGGATGGGATGATAACTGTAGGAAGTTATCATCCATTCTTGGGGCATCCGCCCATGCAGTCTTTCCTATTTTGCCCTAAACACATATGAACACTCCCAGACTGACTTATTTTTATGGCCCCTGGCCCACCCCTGCTGCTTTATCTGTTCCCAGCGGAGAAGGAGCAGTGTCCTTCCACTATAGCACAATGGGAGTGTATAGGTCAGAACTTCTCCCTGTGTGGACCACAGATTGATACCCACTGGCCAGGGGGGACGATGCCCACTCATGAAGCTGGCCTTGCCCTGTCTCTTTTCTATGTGATTATGTGCTGCTCCATCCAGAGCCTGTGTGAGTTGTGCCCTGCTGGCAACCCAAAGCCTGCAACCCATGGAGTTTATGTCTATTTCTCAACAGTGACAAGAATTTCAGTGTCTCCTCCTAGAGATAATTAGTAAAAGGTGATTGGGTATATAAATTGAACATAAAGCAAATGGCAGAGCAAAACTCAAGGTGTTTCACAATGAAGTCATAAAGAAGTAAAGGAAGTTAAGAGGATAAAATGCTAGGCCTTAGAACCAACCTGTTGCATCTGCTAGGAAGGAGGAAGAAATGTGTAAGACAGGCATGCATAAGAGTTTTATTATAAGTACCTCTAGTCTTATTTTTGTATTTCTGGAGTAGATCCAACACTGGCTCATGTCCACCAATTGAGGCACCAAAAAATATCTGGTTCAATGAACTCAGCCAAAGCCAAGACCCCAACTCAAAAACTAGTGACTCTTCAAATTAACAAGTATGAAACATTTAGTCCCTAGGCTGCTGAAGCAAATAACATGAAATTTTTCACACAATGGGAATTTATTAGTATGGTTTTGAGGCTGGGAAGATATCCAAATCAAAGCATCATCAAGTTGATGCTTTCACCCCAAAATGTGGTGTTCTGGAGCTGGCTGCCAGCAACCCTTTTTTCTTAGCCTTAGCCTGTCACATGTCAAGGCACATGGCATCTCCTGGTCTCTCTCTTCTCTCCCAGGTTCCATTGATTTCAAATTTTGACTGCTCTATCTGTGGCTTTCTCTCTTTTTGTTTGAATTTCATTCTCTATAACGGACTCCAGTAATAGAATTAAGACCCATCCTGATTTAAGCAGGCCACACCTTAACTGAAGTAGCCTCATCAAAAGGTCCTACTTACATGGATTAACTTTAACAACATGTTTTTCTGAGGAACTTACAGCTTCAAACCACTACAGAACATATAAAATCCAGATCAACTATTATTTTCAGGGGTAATACAAGAACATGAGTTCTGGAGTCCAAGTAAATTCCCCTGCTTATTAACTCAATGATGTCAGTCAAATTGTTTAACTTCTGGGAGATTCAGCTTTCTCTTCTTTGAAATGATGATAATAATGGTACCCCTCTGTGATGGTTAAGTTCGTGTGTCAGCTCGGCTAGGTTATGGTGTCTAGTTTTTTGGTGAAGCAAGCAGTAGCCCAAGTATTACTGTGAGGATATTTCATGGATTTACTCATTAGTCAGTTGACTGCATCTATGGCCAATGATATCTACAATCACCAAAGGAGATTACTTTCAGCAATGAGAGAAGTCTTATCCAATCAGCTGAAGGCCTTAAAAGGAGAATTGATTATTTCAGCTGTAAGAAAGAAGAATTTCCATCTCTACTTCAGTCAGCCAGCTTCTACTGGGGAAATCATCAAATCCTTCATCAGAGTTCCCAAATTGTTGCCTGCCCAATGGATTTTGGAATTGCTAATAGTCACAGTTGTGTGAGCCAATTCTTACAATAAATCTCATAATATATAAATCCTGTTGGTTCTGTTTTCCTGGAGAGCCCTAGCTAACACACCATCCACTCATGGGTGGTGTGAGGATTAAATGAATTAATATACACAAAGCACTTAGAGCATCAGGATAATTTTTCATGTTTCATGATGCCAAATTGTTTTAGGAAGTATGGATACAGTGAACAAAACCAGCTTAAATCTTGGAACTCTTAGAGCTGACATAGAATTTGGGGAAACAGACAATAAATAAAATAAATAAGTAAATGATGAAGGATATTAGAATGCAATAATTTTCTTAGGGATTCCAAGCAGAGAGAAGTGCAAATGCACTTGTCTGGGGTGCTCTGCGAATAATAAAGATACTGATTTTTTCCAGTGGACTGAATGAGGGGACAGTAAAAAGAGAAGGGACAAATAAGAGAGAGAAATGGGAAGGGAGGAGACCATGGAGAGCCTTCTGGGAACTGTAAAGACTCTGGTGTTTCCTTTGAGGAAATGAGCTGTCATTGGAGGAGTGCCTGGCCTCTGGTTTTAAGAGTATCTCTCTGGCTGCTGTGCGGGGGAGCACCAAGGTGGAAGCTGGGATTCTAGTCAGGAGGCTATTGCAATAGTCCCAGCAATATCCAACAGGGGCTCAGCCCACAGTAGTGCCAGTGGTGTTGGTTGGTGAATAGTAATGGGTCCAGGGTATATTCTGAAGGTAAAGCAAGTGGGGTGATTTTCAACAAAGAATATAAACATTTAAGATCTGTCATTGTTTTCTTGATAAATTCTTACCACAGCAAATGAGAAAAGGTGCTGGGTCATAGAGAGTTAGAAATTGAAATACTTTTTATTGTATCTTTAAAATATCTTGCTGACACAGCTGTTGATTCTATGAATTATGAAGTTGTAAAAAATCTGCAAGTATATACTTCATGGCATATACAATAACAAAATAGGCCTATTAAAAATGTGAAGAATGATTCTCCAAAGAAGAAGTTACTGGCTACATTTCTGAAACAATTGCATAATAAATATTCAACCATTATATTAAAAGAATGAAAGTCAATTTATATGTGTGCAAAATCCTTGAGGTTTGCCAAAACAATACAGGTCAGTTTCACTGCACTGTCAAAGGAGAATTTTACCATTATTTTGTCATTTCCTCCAAGAACTCCAAGTTCAGTATGTATTGAAAACAGAGGAAAATGTGTAACAAAGCACTGGCAGGAGCAGAGGGAAGACCTGAATTACTTGAATTGAATGGATTTGAAATGGAAAATATGGGGAAGCAAATAATTGCCTTGAAATAGATCTTAAATATGCTTTTGCTTATAAGAGCAGTTGCATTTCAGAAAAGTCCAAGATAAATTGTTAAAAGAGTAGAAAAGGAATCTGTATAGAACTTAAATTGAAAAATGGCTTCTTAACTTAAAGTGAAGGATTGAATTCCTGCATAAAAAGGCACACCCAACATTTATACCATTTTTGAGCAAGGGTGGTCTAGATCAGGCCTCCCCCATTTTTTGGGTATGATTAGAGTAGGGGTGAGAGTCTCATTCTTGGTCTAAAATTTGCATTCCCTCTTCATTTTTTTCACTCAGTCATCTAGCATACATACATTCATTCTTCACTAAAATGTATCAAGCATCCTGAAGATATTGAAGGCACAGACATGATGGCATGGCCCCTTCCCTCAAGGAGCTCTCCCTCTTCTGGAGGACAGGGACACACAAATAGAAAATTACCAAATATATACATGGGGATAGGGGCACCAAACCCAACCTGGGAGGATCAAGAACGAGGTGAACATCCAAGATGAATTCTATTTAATCTAGCAAGGAAGAGGAGAAAGGTATTCTAGGATTAAAATATTTTGGCTGTGCAGTTGAAGTCATAGAGATGGTGTGATGGTATGGACGGCCAGTACAATAGGTGCTTGTGACAGAGAAAATGAGAACAGGTGGGCTACAAGGAAATAATTAATCGATCTAGCAAGAACAGGATCAATCAAGTGCGGTGGAGAGAGGCCCGATGGCAGCACTTTTACAAGTAACTTGGAATTGAGGAATGTGAAGGTTTGGAATATGTGCCTAGAAAATCATGCTCTTAAAGCTAATCATTCCTGTGGGGTGTAAACCTATTGTAAGTCAGACCTTTTTGACGAGGTTACTTCAGTTAAAGTGTGTCCCAGCATGGATCTTAATCCTCTTTCTGTTATAAACGGGATGTCTATATAATGAGAAAACCACAGAAGCAAGAAGCTGAAAGCAAGAAAACCTGGAAGATAAGGGAGAGACAAGCAGACACCATCGTGTGCCTTGCCATGTGGCAGAGGAGTCCAGGATTGCTGGCAACAGGTTTTTGGGAAGGACACATCATCTTGATGAAGACTTGATTTGGACGTTTTTCTCAACCTCAAAATTGTAAGCTTGTAAGCTAATAAAGTCCATTGTTAACATGAATGTATATCATGGTGTCTGCTTTGAGAAGCTTAGCAAATTAAAACAAAGAAGTTGAAAGACCATAACAACTGTTTAAGATGTTTGCCAATGAAGAGGCAAGCAATAAAGAAAAGAGGGGGTTTCAGGACACTTTAGAACTTGACTCAACATGGCTTGGATGATAAGAATATGTCATCTCATGTATCCAGAAGACCAGAGTTAGGTGGGCTCAGGAGAGCATGATCAATGTCTTGTCATAATTGTCATAATATCCTCTTTCTCATGCTCATCCCTTTTGGACGACCTTCCTCATGGTTGAGGAATAGTTGCCAGAAGCAACTAGAGCAACATTTGGTTGACCAAAGAGCACCACTCTAAGCTGTGAAATAAATGTCTTTCACTTTGTTCCAATTTTTCCAGTTGAAGTCTTGTTTCCATCCCTAGACCAAGAAGAGTCACTGGGGGAATATCTACACACAGGCTTAAGCTTGGTTCCTGAACTGAATACTGGCAAAGGGAGGTCACCAGCACTGTCTTAGTTCATTAGAATAATTTGGGGTCCTATTAAAAACACCATTGCCCACTCCTTCCTCCAATCTCTTGATTCTAAAGATATTCATATTTTTAAAAAATTCCTCCAGATGAGTATAAGGTGCAGATAAAATTTTAACCACTGACAGATTAATTTGGGACACACACTTGAAGCTAGAGAGAAGGTCAGGTCTGCTATTTTACAAGGACTATGAAAGAGGAGAATTGGATGTTGGGAAAAAATTAAATACAAAACACATGTTGTTTAAAAATGGATTCTTGTTAGGAAGGTAGAAGTGGATAAGGAATGCTGTGTGAATATCCAACACTGAAGAAGGATAAAATCAAGAGAGATTTGTTTTCTCCTTGCTGTATATTTGGTTGTAAGATGGAAAAAGTTGGGCATGCTCATAAATTAAGAGAAAGATCGCAGAGATAAAGAGAAATTGAAGAGAATGGATAGAGTATAATTAATGGAGCTGGCATATTGAAGTGTCGAGTGGGGATATAGAGAGAGATGACGTTCACACCAAGCAAAACAGGCATAGAAGCTTTATTAACACACCTCTGGGTCCTTTGCAAATTAAAGTAGACTCAGATGAAGAAAGATCTACTGCTCAGAAACAGGAGATATTAGGCAGGGCATAAATTAGAAAAGGAGCCTTTGAGATCAGTTCTATAGGGATGCTCCTAAAGCCAATTGCCATTATTTCTTCCGCTCCTTAGAGGACAGGGTTCTTCTACTCCATGGCTGTATCAAACTCAAGACTGTCCCACATCATTCAAACATGTGAACAGTCTTCAGAGTGCCCCTACTCCTAACGCTCCTGACAAGAAATAAGAGAACAAATTTACAACACACACTGATAGCAGAATCTGGAAACTGAGCTTGCAATTCAGGTTCTCCTGTTAAATCTTGAAAGAATAAAATATGGGAGAAATGACATTTCCACAGACCAAAATGAATAGTTCTTGAGGTAATACACATTTTTAAATAAGTAGATCCAAGTTATTAAGATATATTTGAACATAAAATAAAATACTTATTTAAATATAACAATTATAAGCCTGAATGAGGACTTAAGCTGAGCAAATTCTGATGATAAAATAATAATTTTAGATCAGGTCTCTATACTAACGGTAAATGGAGACTGTAAAAATATTCTATCTTAGAATTTATTTCTATACTTATGAATGGACTCAAGAGAAATTTATCCTATAGGACTAAATCAAAGTTAATATAATGTCTTTATTCAGGACTTCAAAGATAAAGACATTCTTGAAATTAAATTTAAATGAGCTTACTTATTGTAAGTTCAAATTAATTAAGTTTTTAGTAATATTTCACAAAAAAACAATAGAGTTTGATTAAAGTTATTGTTATTTCTCTCACTCTGTTAATTCAGACAACTTTTTATTACTAACATCATCAGGGAAATACATACATATATGTGTGTGTGTATATATATATATAACCATGTATATAGTAGAGAATTATTGGAAAAAAATAGATAGTAATTAGGTATATTTTATCCTTTGTAATAAAATATTATTAAATGCACAGTAATCTTTTCATAGTCCATGCAATTTTGAACATTATCTAAAAATTCATTGGCACTAACACAATTTTATTTTTCTACTATTAATGCCTTATCCTTGGACATTTTTCCATTTCCTTCAACTACCTGTTTCTTCTTTTCTTATTCTGTTTCCCACATCACAGTGGCAGGAGAGGAACCCACAGAATTCAGATCAAGGTTTACTATGTTTTTATATGTACAAATCCCAATAGATGCTCAAAAAAGAAAGTTAATTTTGGAAAATACTACATGGTACATTTCCTCTTAAAGACTGACAATATGTTGAAGAAATGGTTTGAATGATTAGACAATCTAGGTTTTAATTCTAATTATCCCCTTGACTTGCTGTGGAATTTTGGACAGATCCCTTAATCTAATTGCTTTTCTGTTCTTAATCTGTAAAATGAGGGATTTGATTTAGATTCGACAGACTTATAGAATTGGAAGT
Organism: Cabassous unicinctus; assembly: GCA_029593785.1. Classification (NCBI taxonomy): domain Eukaryota; kingdom Metazoa; phylum Chordata; class Mammalia; order Cingulata; family Chlamyphoridae; genus Cabassous; species Cabassous unicinctus. Next base: position 10,410 of record JAQZBX010018625.1, on the reverse strand, counting down.
TTAAAGTCGTCTTGTCTGATCAAATATATCTTTTTTCTATTTTGTGTATATTTGTACATAAATATGTGATAAATAGTTAAATTTTCAGTCTTATGAAAGGATTATTCAATAAACAGTGATGAACAGTTGCTTACTATTATTATAGAGGTGGCATGGGAAACATATTAGGCAATAATTTATGTGGAAAAGACCAGATAATTTATTTTTATAAAAGAATGCAAAAAAATCCTAGGGGAAAGAAAGGCTGGCAGGAATAAGTAAATATGTCAAAATATGAGCATTGATAGCCTCTGGGGTATACAGAATTATGGACATTTTCTAACTTTTTATATATATTAGCATTTTGCAAGATTTCTAAGAGGGATAGGTATTTCCCACATAACATTAAAACACATATTTTCAGAAAACAATGTATATATTCTGAAGTTTTACTCTCAACCTCCAAAAAAGCTAACTTCCTTATTTCCTAACTAGGGGAGTGTAAGAGAAAAGTATTGAGTTAGTAGCTTACTCCTTTTGTCGAAGATTTTCAGCGATGGTCTAATGGTATGCGAAAGCTAAATAACCATATTTATAAGTAGAGATGAACTGTCCCTTTCCTCAGGGTTTTAAATTGCTGGTTTTAATGCAAGGAATAATGCAGAGGTAGTGAAGAAGGCTGGAGAGCAATCCTGGGGACTCTCTCTGGGTAGTGCTGGGTGAGGAGTGAATCAGGAAGGAGCTTTGGCTCCTCTGTGAGCCCTTCTGGATCCTCCCAAAGAGAACTTGGCCCTTCTCCATTGGGCCTCATCCTACCCTGAGCTCCACTCTCTGGAGCACTTGTGACACATGATTCCACTAATTTCCTTACACGTCTTTTCCTTACTGCTAAGTGATGAACTTGAAGGAAGACTCCATGGTACATAGAACATAGGTTCAAGGGAGCAAATAAACAGGGTCTTTGTTAAAGAGGAAAGGTAGGAGCAGATACCAAAAAAATTAAGAATAAGAAGAAGGGTAGGAGAGTTTGCATTGTACAAATCATTGTTAGCAAAACTAGGAAGAAGGGAGGGAAGGAAGGAGGAAGGGAGAGAGACAGAGAAGGACAAGATGGAAGGACGCAAGAAAGAGAGGGAGAGTAGAAGGAGAGAAAGAGCAAGAGAGCTAGATAGAGCAAGAGAGAGGAGACTTGAGAACACTGAGTCCTTGGATCCCCCCGCCCCCTACTCTATCATGTCTACTCTCATCCTCCACCTCCCTTCTCTCCATCCTCCCATCCACCATCTGAGGTCAAATCCATTCCTGAACTTACCTATAAAATAAGCCAATATTTATTTCTACCTTTGGAAGCGGATAAAGCTTCCCATGTACGTGGTCCCAGATTCAATCCCTGGTACCTACTTAAAATTTTTGAATCAAAATAAGCCAATATAATCTCTTCATTTTTAAAATTTTATACTGATTTGAGTTGGTTTCTACCTCCCTGAAATGAGTTCTTACTCTAAAGAGTCTAATTAAGTAATTCACAAACACAAATTCTCATAAAAACTAAGCAAAGCAGTAATTGAAAGAAAGGGCTCAAAATGTATGACTGGTAGATACGATTTTACTTCTTATATTGATTTTGAGCTTGCTTCATTCCTACCACGAGGATTGAGATGGAGAAATGGCTTTAGCCATGCCTAGAAATGTAAGTGAAATTTCTTTGATGAGTCAAAAACAACTGGAATATAGGCCCTTGCAATCACTAAAATATTTATTTTTGCAATTAGAATGTGTATTTTGTGTACCTTGATTTGTTAGCCTTTCTTTGATGTAAATATAAAATAAAAGCTAATGCCTTAGAAAATCCATTCTCAACCTTTTATACCTCCTTATAAGGACAACAGTCATATTGGATCAGAGGTCCACCCAACCGAGGATGACTTCATTTTCACTAGCCCACGTTAAAGCAGATGGCAAATGAGAGTGATAGCCCTGAAATGAACTTTAATATGCACACATGAAAAGAAGAATGGGAAAAATACGGTTGGTGTGACCTAAGGACTGTGATTAACAGCAATATTGTAATATTCTTGCAACAATGCCAAAGATGTTCTGTGTTGATAATGGGGAAGTATGGAAAGAGTGTGCCAAATGTACGCTATGGACCATGGTTGGTGGTAAAAGTCTGATGATATTATCGCATAATCTGTAACAAATGTTCCACCACGGTGTGGTGTGTTGGTGAAGGGATGTTGTATGGGAATTCTACACATGTGCATGATTGTTTTGTAAGTTCACAACTTCTGTAATAAAAGCATATTAAAAATAATAATAGGGAGGGTTGGGGGAAAAATACACCAAATGTAAGATATGGACTATTGTTAGTAGTAATATTTTGACAATATTCTTCCATAATTTTTAACAAATGTTTCACAATAATACAAGATGTTGGTGGTGGGGTGAGGTATGTGATCCCATGTATTAATCAAGGTTCTGTAGGGAACAGAATCAGCAGGAGATATCTGTAAATAGTACAAGATTTTATAACATTGTTCATGTGACAGTGAGGATACACAAGTCCAAATTCTGCAGGCAGGCTGCAAACCAGGGTCTCCAATGAAGGTCCTTCATGAGTTCCCATGAGACGTTGGCTGTCCAAAGTCAAGCTGGTAAATTCTCTTTCTTGAATGAGCATCCGTTTATATAGCCCCTTGTTGCAGTTGGGCAATTTGATGTAATTATGAATTCCAAAAATATATATTGGATTATGCCTATAAACTGGTCTGTTCCTCTGGGCATGATTAAGTTATGATTAGGGTGTTGACTGGGGCCACGTCAGTAGGTCGTTGAGCCCCACCCCTTGGTGGGTGGGAGAATCAAATATAAAAGGCATGGCAAGGACAGTGGGAGCAGTTCTGATGTTGGAGTTTTGATGCTGGAGCCCGGGGAGGCGAGCAGATGGAGGAGCTTGGTCATGAGTAAAGAAAGAAGGCCTCAGGATAGAGATGAGCCATTCATTCTCCTGATAGTCTACAGCTGGCCTTGTGGAGAGAAGCGAAGCCTAGAGAGCCTCATAGTCTACAGCTGACCTTGTGAAGGAACCAGAGGCGCTAAGCCCAGAGAGAAACAGAGCCCCAGGAAGAGAGGAACCCAAGAAGCCTGAACCCTGGCAAACATCAGCAGCTGTCTTGCTCCAACACATAACAACAGACTTTGGTGAGGGAAGAAACTTATGCTTTATGGCCTGGTAACTGTGGACTTCTACCCCAAATAAATACCCTTTATAAAGACCAACAGTTTTCTGGTATTTTGCATCAGCACCCCTCTTGGCTGACTAATACATCCACCAAGGGGGCAAGGACTCAACCCTGCATGCCTGAATGACAAGGCCCAATCAAAGTACTAATCTTGGTTTAATCAAGCAAACGTAAACCCTTTGAATTTAAATCAATCAAAGGGTATCATGCCCAGAGGAACACACCAGTTTACAAACATAATCAAAACTCTTTTTGGAATTCATCATAATATCAAACTGGGACACCCTGTATGATGTTATGTGTGTGTGTTTTTTAAGTTCACAACTTTTACCATACACTTATTGTTCATGAAAGTTCATGTATGAATGATATACTTCAATTAAAATTTTTTTAAAAAAAGCTAAGTCAGTCTCTGACTTCCCACCCTATTACCAGAATAACCAGACTTTCCAGGCTTCTCCAGCTTGTGAGTTCACTGGGTCACTAGCAGACTTGCTCTGGGCATGGCATGTTGTTGATTTTCCTTGTCTCTTTACAACTTACTTTCAGGGATTTTAGTACCTTGAGGAATTTCCTCTCCCCCAGAATCTTCAGGGATCCCCGGGATTCTTGAATAGTTTCCGGAATCAGTTTTCTTTGTGTTGTCCCTACCACCACCTCCCAGAGTAAAAGACACGCAAAAGTTCAGCATAGTATGGGGAGCAAATGTAGCTCATCGGTTGAGCACCTGCTTCCCATGTATGAGGTACTGAGTTCAATCCTCCTTACCTCCAAAAAAAAAAAACTTAGGCATAGTACTAAATATCAAAGCCCACCCCAGTGTCACTCCTGCCTGCACACCAACTCCAACTTCTGTCCTGGGAGCAGGGGTTCTGTCCCTGGAGGGCTTGTTAAACACCCCTTTGCTGGGTGGGCTCCATGCCCAGAGTTTCTAATTCAGTAGGTCTGGGGTGGGGCCTGAGAATAAGCTTTTCTAACAAATATCCAAGGATATGGTACTGATGGTCTGAGGACCACACTTTGAGAATCACGGCCACGGAGGATGCTAGCATTTCCCAGGGCAACAGTGATTCTGAGTTGAGAGCACAGAAAAGCAGAGATCAGATAAGAAAAGAGACATAATAAAAAGGATAATAATGCTAGCTAACACTGATTCTTGACTGTAGTCAATAATAAAATAACTATGTATCCCAAAATAACTGTATGAAGAAGGAATTATCATTGTTATTGTCATTTAGAGATGGATATGTTTACACAGAGATGAAAAGCAGCTTGCGCAAAGTCACACAGCTAGTAAGGAGTTTGGCAAACACCGTTGCTTGTTGAATGAGCACTTACTATCGAGGCTGAAAATGCCAGTCTCAGTTTCCCAATTGGGACAGGTATCTTCTGTGTGCCTCTTCAGGTCCACAGTCCTCCTTCATCTACCCTGCTTTCTGCCCTGAAGGTCAAGCTATGTTTCTTCTCTACCTAGCTGGGTTTGGCTGATGGTGAGCTCCTAATAAAACCCACTGGATTGAGAAGGCAACTCTTTCCAAGGCAGTGAAAGGAAGGTCAACAAGTGATGTTTTCAAAGAAATAAATATACAGGTTTTGTGTTGGTCCCAAGAAATCACTGAAATGGGCAAGAAATAGTTGTCATTAGTGAAAGCCTTCTTATTTTGAATACAAATACAGTTAATTTGATAAAGATCTTAGCATTTTGAGATGTATTTTAGACGAATTCAATATTCTTTTCCCCATTTTTAAAAGCACGTTTTAATGGTGAAATTAATGTTGAAATTGCAGTTGTAGTTGCATAAAGATAATGTATGAATATTGGAAGTGCTCTAAATATATTTTATTTTCATTAATATAGTTATGTTTTGAAAAAAAAAAAAATGAAAAATTTGGGTTTTACTACCAAAAAAGCTGGAGGTAAGAGAGAGATGAACCTGAGGCCAGGACACTTACTCTTGACTCCCTTTCCCTCAAGGTCACGTTGGGCTGGCTGTGTCCGTGCTCTTCTCGATGTGGTCTCCCTCACGTGCCTCTTTCCTTTTGGGGTCCAGTCACTCATTCCCTCCACCTCATGCCTTTGGCTTAAATATGATAACACTCTGAAAATACCAGCCCTTGGTTATTTTCCTAGCCTGTGTACTTCCCCCACTCCTATTCTTCTGTATATAGTTCTTTGTAAATAAACAGTTCTCAAATTATCCTAATCTGAGCGTGCTCACTTCCTATTGCAACAACCTTCCTTGCAGCCAGAATTGGGGTATATGACCCAATTCGGTCCTGTGGGTATAAGTGGGGATGCTGCTGATAGCTTCTGGGAAAATTTTCTCATCCCTCATAAAAGACAAAAATAATGTGAAATGCCTCTCTTCTTTAGCCAATTTACCATGAAGGAGAAAACCCCAATATTAAGGCCAAAATACTAACTATGGCAGAATTCACAGGAAGAGCTTGGATACTTAATGGCACTGTCGAGCCATTGAATCAACTCTGGAACTGCCAACCTCTGGACTTAATTAAAATAATATGTGTCTCTGGTTGATTTGTTGTTAACTTTTTCCTGTGAAATAAATTTAGACTTACTGAAAAGTTGCAAAAGTAGTACAGAGAATTCCTATATACCTTCCCCCAACTGCTCCTAATGGGAACAGCTTACATAACCATGGTACATTGATTAAAACTGTGAAATTAACATCGGTCCACCACTTAACTAAACCAGAAGCTTTATTTCGATTTCACAAGTTTTTCCACCAATGTCCTCTTTCTGTTCCAGGATCCAATCCCAAATACCACACTGCATTTTATTTTTTGTTTTATGCTTTCTGGGCCCCCTCTAAAAAAACTTTCCTTGCCCCAAGTTCATGAGGAAACTCTCCTATGTTCTCCTTTAGAGGCTTCAGTGTTTTAACTTTTATATTATGCATATGACCCATCTCAAATTGATATTAATGTATGGTGTGAGGTAGGAATTGTATTGTCGAGGTTTTTTTTTGTTTGTTTTGCTTTTTGATATGTATATCATTGTTCTAGCACCATTTGTTGAAGATATTTTTCTATTCCTATTTTTTTTTAAGATTTATTTTTATTTACTTTATCCATTTTAAACCCCCCCCTTCCCCACTTTTGCTGTTTTGTGTCCATTTTGCTGGGCAATTCTCTGTGTCTGTTTCCTGCCATCTCTTCTCATCCTCCTCCTCCAGTCTTCACCAGGATTCGATCCTGGAGACTTCCGATGTAGGAGAGAGGTGTTCTGCCACCAGCGCCACCTCGGTTCCTGGTTTTCGGAGCATCTCGTCTTGTCTCTCCCCTGCGTCTCTCTCCTTTTACGTCATCATCTTGCTGCCTGGCTCCCGGGGCCTGGCGGCTCACTGGCACACAGAGCCTGGCAGCCCATGCGCCTTCTGTATATATGTTTTTATTTTACCGGGAGGTCCCAGGGATCGAACCCAGGTCCCTCCATATGGCAGATGGACACCCAACCATTTGAGCCACATCCGCCCCCCTTTCTATTCCTATTGAATTGCTTTGGCACCCTTTCAAAAAATCATTTGCCTCTAGGTGAGTTTATTGGGGGACTGTCTAGTCTATTTCAAGAATCTATTTGTCTATAATTTCACCAATACCATACTCTATTGATTAACTTTATAGTAAATTTTCATGTCAGGTAGAGTAAGTCCTCCATTCTATATCTTTGCTTTCCAAACAAATTTTTAAATTGTCATGTTAATTTCTAGAAAAAAAGCCAGCCCCATCATTTTTCTATCTACAAATGAGGACTTGAGGGTGGAACTCTAATAATATTTTATATTAATTTTTCTGACATTAGATGGATAAGAGTCTCAGATCCAAATTCAATGTGATTTAGAAATAAAACAAAATGGCATCCTTTGCATGTTGTGGAGCAAATAATACCTGTTGCATTTTTATTATCTTTCACAATAGACTCTCAAGCTTCATAATGGCAGGAAAGCAAGGAAGAATACACCTGTTAAGTTCACCATGATATATGTAGTACCTAGCACTATCCCTAGCAAGCAATGTACAAATATATGCTGAAAGGAAAGATTTCATCCAAGAAGTTTGATTCTGAAATGAAGATTTTCTCCTTAAAGGTGAATATAGGACAAAGATATTTGGTTGTTTTTTGTTTGTTTGTTTGTTTGTTTTTTTAATTTTATATTTCTAGCAGAAGTGATTTAGATAATTTTACTGCTATGTGAAGTAACTTGTGTCGGCTTGAAGCTGGATGGGCCCCAGAAGATTGTATTCTTAAAGTTATTCCATTCCTGTGAGTGTAGACCTATTGTGGGTGGGAACCTTTAATTAGTTTACTTCAGTTAAGGGCTTTTTGATTAGCTTACTTCAGTAAGGTGTGGCCCAGGGTGGGTCTTAATCTCTTACTGAAGTCCTTTATAAACAGGATGAAGTCAGATGAAAAGAGAGAAAACTAGAGGAAGCCGGGAGCGGAAGCAAAAAAAAAAAAAAAAAACAGAAGAGAAGGGAGAGACCAGCAGATGCCACCATGTGCCTTGCTATGAAGTCCAAGTTCACCAGCAGCCGGTCTTCAGGGGGGCAGCATTACCTGAGGATGCCTTGATTTGGACATTTTCATGGCCTCAGAACTGTAAACTTTTAGCTAATAAACCCCCATTGATAAAGTCAACCCATTTATGGTATATTGCATTTAGGCATCCTAGCAAACTGAAACAGAAGAAAATACAAAACAACTGCATTGAGGCTTCAGAAAAAGAGAGAATTCCAACACATATATGAAGTACCTGAGTGGATAGATTTGCCCTGTACTGGAGTAACACAGGCTCCAGACATCACAGAGTGAAGTTCTTAGGATCAGAGATACTGAGGCCAGACCACATGGCTCAGTCCATTAAAGACGAGTTACCTAAGGCAATGTATTAACATCTCTGTGCCTCAGTTTCCCCATCTGTGGAACTGGGATAATAGTAGTACCTTCTCAATTGCTTAGAACAATGAGCCTGGCCTTATGCTATCATTATTATAATGTTACTTGATCAGTTCAAGGAGTGAGACAAATGTTCATATGAACAAAGATGATTTTATAGTTGAACAACAGGAAAATAAAGAGAGTGCCTCTCAGATGGCCTCAATATTTGTTCACTTGTTTTGTGGAAAAATAAAACGTCAGCAGGAATAAGTGAGGCAGGCAAGATGAGGTAGGAGCTATGGAAGCAAAGGGAAAGGAATTGGCTAAGGCAAGTAAAAAGATCTTTGATTCTGGGTCACAGGCCTAAGCCAACATCGTTGTCTATGAAAGTTACAAAAGGAACTTTCCCAGTTGACATATGTGATTTGATTTTCAGTAGCAGGTAAGAAGTTGGATTCACTTAGATAGACCATCTTTAACATCTTCAGCTGAACCTCAGTATTCTTATCTATAAAATGAGGACAAAGCATAAATTTTCCCGAAAGATTGGCTAGCCATATGCTTTTAAGAAGCTCTAAACAGCAATGAGTACAATGAGAATTTAACATGTTGCCTGTTTCTCCTTAAGAGGATTGGTAGCTCTTTACTCGTTGGCCAGCCAAAATTAAGGATACAACCAACTCACTTAAGCAACCACACCAATCACTTGTAACACAAATGCCTTGTCCAAACGTATATTATAATGCCGCTCAAGCAGATGTGAACTTCAGGGGAAAAGAACCCAGAGATTTTAATTACAAGCAGAACATAAGTTCATCTTTCTTGCTGTTTTAATTAAATAAATTTAAAAAACACTAGTAATATGCATCTTGTATATTATTGACAGCTGAATAGATTCATGATTACTTAAGAAACCTGAAGCCAATTGTCTAAATGGCTCTTGTTCCAGATGGAAATCAATTCTTGGAATTGGCTGAATACTACACAAGGTGTTAGATGCCAAGCAGCACAGAGTTAAGATCAAAAACCCATAAAAATGGGAATGATGTAAATGGGCAGTCGATAAGCAATTAAAGTAGTAACTGAGCATGTACTATGTGCCAGAAAACTCACAGAAGGGGAAAAGGAAATAGCTAACAAGCATATTTGCACATGCTCTATCTTACTAATAAGCCAAGAAACTAAAACAGTGAGATAAAATGAATTTTTAAAAGCTCCGGTAGGAAACTAACAAAATAAGTAAATACTCATGATTCCCCTCCACTCCCTTTTACCCAGCCATCACAAAGTAGTGCCTCCTGCAGTCAACTGTTATTTAGGGTTTGACGGTTTGAAGCTTGATGGACCCCAGAAAACCATGTCTTTAGAGTTAATGATTCAGTGTGGGTGTAAACCTAATGTAGGTAGGACCTTTTGATTAGGTTACTTCATTTGGGGCATGGCCCAGGATGGGTCTTAATCCTCTTGCCAGAGCCCTTTATAAATGGGATGAATACAGAGTGAGAAAGCCACAGAAGCAGGAGGCTGGAGGCAATGAAATTCAGGAGAAAAGGGAAAGGCCAGCAGATGCCACCATGTGCCTTGCCATGTGACAATGGAGCCAGCATAGCCAGTCCTCAGGAAAAGGGCTGATGATGCCTTGATTTGGTTATTTTTCTCATCATTGGAACAGTAAACTTGTTAGCTAATAATTCCCCATTGTAAAAGCCAACTCATTTCTGCTATGTTGATTTCGGCAGCCTAGCAAACTAAAACAGGAACTCAGAAATAAAGCCCTGAAATCACCCCTGATTCTTTGCTTTTCTTCACACCCCATATCCAGACACAGGCACAGACTTCCATCAGCAGCTCCTGCTGTCTTTACCTTCTTATCCTGCTATTCCCTGTTATCTCTACACAATGTAAGCACATCCCACCACTCCCAGGACATCTGCCCACACTCAGCCCACCAGCACCTCTTTCCTGGATTCCTGGAAAAGCCTACCACCTGGTGTCTCTGCTTCCACCCATGTCTTAGATTGCAAGGACTGCCATAATAAAGTACCATAAACTGGAGGGGTTTATAACAACAGACAGAAGTTTATTGCCTCCCAGTTCTGGAGAAGAGGAGTTGAAATCAAGGTATCAGAAAGGCCATGGTCTCTCTGAAACCTGCAGGGAAGGATCCTTCCTGGCCTCTTCTAGCTTCTGGTGTTTGCCAGCCACACTTGGTGCTCCTTGGCTTGTAGATGCAGCACTCCCATCTCTCCTCTTCCTCCTTCACGTGGCCCTCTCTTCTGGGTCTATCTG
>JAQZBX010018624.1:22710-34547 GCA_029593785.1 Cabassous unicinctus | reverse complement strand
CCAAATTCACGAACAACACGCTCACCGTATTTTTTTACTTTTCTAACCACCACAAGAAGCACTTTGTCCTTAGCGGGACAGTGAGAGGAATCAAGGGCCCTGGAGTTTTTTGGAGGCGTGGGTAGTGGTAAGTCGGCTCTCCCCCTTTCATTACCTTCCACCCATCTTATCTCGGGGTCCTTCTGCGTCCCCGGCTCCAAGGCTCGGAGCTGCTCCACTTTCCCCCACAGGGGTGAGCCGCAGGCAGCTGAGCCTGCAGCAGCCGCTTTATCCCTCCTCCCAGGATCGAAGATGCTTGAGCTCAAACCTGAGACACGGACGGAAATCCTTACCATAAACCCCACCTTTCAACCCCTGTACAAACCTCTCCTTTCCCCTCCCCAGCCCTCACGCCAACACACCTGCCCCGAATAACGGACGTGGGGGTGGAGACCCTGGCAAGGCCGGCCGGCAGGGTACTGGGTGGGAAATGGATGCTACTGGGGGGGAAGGGAAGAAAGAGAGAGGTAAGGGGGCTGGCCAGCACAGGCAGACGCCACTCCCACCCCACCGCCCCAAACAACCCCCCTACCACCACCAAATCTGGTTTGGAAGTGAAAATATCGAGGGGAAAGGCCGTGGGCGGCGGCTGCAGAGATGAGTCAAAGTGCTTTTGACTTGCCTCTGGGCAGCCTAATAAGGCCCTTGGGGTTTTCGGGGTGAATACATTGGCCAGACCCAGCACCTGCCCCAACCTTGTCTGGCATCCTTTCCCCTGCATCCCCCACACCAAAAGGCCTCACCTACACACCACTGCCACCTCTGAAGCCTTCCCATTCCCTCGGTCCCATAAGGCATGAGACTTGTCGTGAGGGGCTGGGAGGGCTGGGGGGTGGGAGTAGGAGGAGTCTAGAGGGAGGAGGCCCCTCTCCAGGAAGCAGGTATTGGGCAGAGCCTTCACCAGGGACAAAGAAGGTGCCCTTGAGCCACACACTGGCCTCAGTTTACCCAAACGGCTCGCTTTGTCCCCAGCTCCTGCTTCCTGCTGAGGGCCATTCCCCCCACCCCACCCCCACCCCCAGGTTGCGTGCTGTGTCCCAGCTGGCAAGCAAGAGACAGGCCAACGTCTAGCTGCCACCCCATCTCTGGACCCGTAGCTCAGCTCAGGTCTCCACTCAAATGTCACCTCTTTGGGAATACCCTCCTTGACTGCCCCCCACCCCCACTCTCCATCCTCTTATCCCAATTTCTTTTTCTTCGCTGCCATGATCACTTTCTGACACATTATACAGGGTTTTTTTTTAATTGCACAGAAAGTACAGAGTTCCCATATACGCCCCTTCCTCCCACCCAGTTTTCCCTATTATTAACATTTTGCATTAGTGTGGTGCATTTAGTACAATGGGTGAACCAATATTGATACATTATTATTAACTAAAATTAAAAATTTACATTAGGATTCAAAAAAAAAAAAGGTGCCCTTGAATAAGCTGACACCTCCCCACTGCCCCTAACTGCACAAATAAGGAGGGCACTACAAGGCTCAGTTCCCCATTGACTCAAAGGCAGCCACGCGGCAGCCATGGGGCTAGTGGCCCCAGGAGGGGAAGAGGCAAAGGGCTATGAGCGAAAGGAAAAGGAACTCAGGAAAACCACCACAGTCACAGTCTCGGGATGCTAGCTAGAGCTGGGAGGGGACTCGAAGGTGGCTCCAGGCTGCGGGCCCGCCAGCACGTCTGTACTGCCTTCTAGAAGCAGCAGCACGGAGAAGTCAGCTGGCTTCCAGCAAGGCAGGAAAGGGCTAGCTAGTGCCCGGCATCTGGTGAGCACCCGCTCTTGTTTGGTCCCCTTCCTTGGTTGGGGGATCCTAGGGGGGTTCTGACAGCTTCTTCTTTTTATTCTCAGCACCTGGTACGTAGTAGGTGCTCCTTAATCGCTACTGAACATAATGAGGCTGGTTCCAGTGGGAAGGGTCCTCTCGGGGCAGCTGGGAGGTGGTAGCTTCTTGGACATAGAGGGAAAGACAGTGAGAAGAGGCCTTGGCGAGAGGCACACTCCAAGAGCCTGGGAGGACCACCAGCCGGAGCTCGTGAGCACGGAGGCTCACCCCTGAAGGCTCACCACCCCCAGCCTGCCCACCAGTGGGGCACTCCAGCTGCCAGCACCTGCATCTCAGCCCCACCCCTAGCAGCCCTTAGCCAGAGACTGATGGGAGTGGGTGAATAAATACCCAGTTCCCTCACCCTGTCCCCACCGGGTAGCTCTAAAGCATGTTCTACAGAGGGCCCCAGTGGGGTTGAGCCTTAGATGCCCTCAGCAGTTACCTGCTCATTAATGCACATTTTCTTGGCTTCCTTCCCTTCCGGTCTCACTTCCCCACTCCACTACTGGTGCTTCCTGGGATAGCTTCCCAGGTAGATTACTTGTACTCGCTTCCTTGTCTCAGCCAATGGGCCTAAGAGGGTAGTTTTGACCTGAAATTGAGCATCCAACTGTAAGGTTAGAAAAACAGGCCAATAAAAGGGTCAGAGTAAAATGGGAAACTGGTCTACCCTGTGGAGAAGCTTGAGTTAGGGCTGTAAGAGCCCAAGCACTAGGGGAAGGCTGGCCAAGATGGATACAATGGCTAAGCATGTACCTAGAGCTTTCCCACCTGTAGGAAGGCAAGACTGGCCTCAGAAGCAGAGTAGGGAGGTGGAGAGAAGGAACAAGGATGTGCCAGGATTGCAAGTTATGTGGAGAAGAACCACCATATGGAAGATGGTGATGGCAAATGCTAATAGGACTAGAAGCTCAGCACTGCCCTCCCTGCCACCCCCCCACCCCACCCCCACCTCCCCAGCACAGGCTGCTCCTAGGATAGAACTATAGAACTGCAGCATTCTAGAACCTTAGCACACTTGTTCATTCAAATAATGCAGCCACCATGGTCCATACTCAGAAACAGGTCCTGGAGACACCAAGGGAGGCCATCAGAGTCAACACTAAGAGCATGCATGTGGAAGCAGATAGATAGAGCTGGATCCCAGATCTGTCACTTACTAGCCATGCGACCTTGTGCAACTTACTTAACCTCACTGGGTCTCAGTATCCTCATGTGTAAAATGATGATAACAATGTCCATCTCAGAGAGTTGCTGTGAAGATCCAATGTAATGCATTTAACATACTGCTTGACACAGGATAGGTGGTCAATAAATATTTGATGGATGGATGCATGTCTGGATGCATGGCTGGATGAGTGGATGAATGGAAGGATGGGTGGATGAAGCATAGTAGATGGATATAATGGATGGGTGGATAGATGGGTAAATGGGATGGATGGATGGGTGGGTGGGTGGATGGATGGATGGATGGATGGAAGATGGATAGATATAATGGATGGATGGATGGATGAATGAATGGATGGATGGAAGATGGATCGATATAATGGATGGATGGATGGATGGATGGATGGATGGATGGATGGATAGGTGGGTGGATGGATGGGTGGATGGATGGGTACATGCACACATGGATAGATGGATGTTTGAAAAAGAGACAGTGCCTGTCTGTAAAGAGCTCACAGTCTGGTTCAGTATCCCTTTCTGCGCTATATAAATCTGTATTTCCATTTACCAGATTGACAAATACAAAGTAAGATCCCTCCTAATGAGCCTTAGCAACATTACTGGGGAGGGTGATTCCCTGAAAGATGCAGAGGGCTGTATCAAAACAGGGACAGAGACGAATAAGACGGTGCCTGACCTCAAGGCACTCAAAGTCTAGTTCAGAAAAAAACATCGTTACCTGATATTATATATTGTACTGTTTCTCCTACTCTGACTACTACCATTATTACTAATAAATCTGTATTGAGCACTAAACCATTTGTCAGGGACTGTTTCTAAGAGCCTTACTAGGTATTAATTCATTTGATCTTCCCAACAACTAATTGTAGGAATGATTAGTGTACCCATTTTGCAAATGAGAAACTGAGGCACAGAGAAGTTACATGGTCTGGTTTTCTCAGCTAGAGTGTGAGCTCCCTGGGGACTGTCCCAGGTTTTCTCTTTCTCAGCACCTCCCCACGGGACCTCCAGGTGGAGGGCACTCAGACACAAGCCTTCTGGGCTCTGCCACCTTTCACAACACTCCAGGCTCAAAGTGCCCACTTTTGAGGCATTCAGTGAATGTGTGTTGGCTGGCTGAGGGGAAAGAGGGGATAAATGGAGGCAGTGAGCCCAGGCAGAGTGAGGAAGGGAAGGGAACAAGGCTCCAGGGGGAGGTAAAAAGGGAGCTGGCCTCGGTGTCCCCTTACAGCTTCTCTCTTCTCCACCTGTCCCCATGGCCCAGCCCTGGCATTTCACAATCTTGTGGTCACTGCAGAATGCCCTATCCCTTTGCAAAGAGAGCTGAGGTGGTGTTAACGGAGGGAGTCAGGCTCATGCCCAGGAGGGAGAGGAATGAGGAGGGTGGGCCGGGGGAGAGGAGAGGAGCCTTCAGACTCACCAAGTCCCATCAGGTCCTGTCCTTAGAGTGGGTAAGTCAAGCCTGGAAGGTGAGGGCCACGGCAGACCCCAGAAGGGTCGTGTCTGGGAGCCAGGGCACTAGGCGGAGCCTAGAGCTGGGCTGCCCCCTCAGCAGCTCACCCAGCCTCAGAGGCCCCTGCAGGCAGGGAAACCTGAGGAGATGGGGCAGCTCAGGCTGGACTTGCAGAATAGAAACAACAGGAGACCTCATTACCCCCATCTCCCAGGGGTGCCTAGGCTGGAGAAAGGGGGCTTCCCAGCTAGCCTTTGGAACACACAGAAAGGAGTTAGGGGTCCCCCCAGCCCTGGCCACACCTCACCTCTACATTCCTATCCCCTCCCCGGAAGCAGAGGGGATAGACGCTGCAGATGGAGTACGGAAACTGAGGCACCGAGTCCATCCTCTGGCTCTGGAGACCTGCCCTGCCTGCTTCAGCCACCAACATTGTTCTTGAAGATTCAACATGCTCCTCACAAGCAACTGGGAACTCCAGACCCTACCACTCTGCAGTCCTCTTCCACTCTGGGGACACATACTTTCCAGAAAGAGGCCTACCTCACCCCCTAAAATTGGACTGTGGAAAGAAGGGGCCCTGCCTTTTCCTGAGCCCTGCCCTAGAGGTTAGGCAAGAAGTACGGTAAGTGGTTCAGAGCATGGGCTTGGACCCAAGGCTGCCTGGGTTTGAACCCCAGCTCTGCCACTAATTAGCTGTATGACTGTCTATGCCTCAGTTTCCTCATCTGTGAACTGGGAATGATACTCCCTGCTCTTGACTCTCACAGCTGATATGAAAAACACATTTATTCACCTGGCTCCTCACATATCTAAATGCCCCCAGTCCCTTCACTCTACCCACCATCCCTCCTTCATCGTCCTCACTGGGGGCCCTGATGGGGGGTGCTGAGTTGCTGAGGGAGCCACGGCTGTTGATAAAGCTGGTGCCAGGCCCACGGCGGGCACGGAGCCCAGGCGCACAATGGGGCTGTGTGTGCACCCAGCGTTACCCTGGAGCAGAGCTGGGCAGGACGGCATCTGGGGTCAAGCCAGGAATTCATTTCCCTGGAGAAAACCTCCCACCCCCTCCCAGGCAGCACAGCCCTGTCCAGGGGCGAGCAAGCACTACCCATTCCCCACCAGGCCCTGGGAGCTGAATGGGTCCGTGCCCTGGTGGCGGGAACTGGGGAATGGGGACTCCTGGGTCCAGCCGCCCAGCTGGGCTGCTCCCTTGTGAGGCATTTCAGACACATTACGTCATCTGGGGCTGCAGACTCCGCAGTGGGCAGAGGGAGGGCGAAGTCTGCAGGGGCCAGGAGAAGGTGCAAGAGAAGTCTGGCTGTGACCCCTTCCCAAAATTTAGGGCCCCATTTCCACCAGCTTGCCAGGGCTCCAGGCTCAGCACAGGTTCTGTGAGGCACCCAGGACTTCTGGTCACCCTGCCTGCACCGGGACCTCAGGGTGCCCTGAAGAAAGCCAGCTCACTCCCCAGGGGAATGAGTCACCGGCCCGCTACAGCCAGAATGGCAGGGTGGACAGGGGGCAGGTGGAGCCTCTCTGCCCTCGCTGGCAGGTCTTCTCGAGCTGGAAAACCACTCAGCTGGGCTGGCATGGGTACTGACCACAGCGTCATAACCCAGGCCCCTCCAGGCCCCAACACTGACTCCTCTAACTGCGTAGACCCCCCCCCCCCAAAAAAAAATGCTCCTGAGAAGGGCGTCAGACTGCAAGCAAGGCAGCCACTTCCCCCTGAACAGGGTCCGAGGCAAGGGAGGAGGAGAGAACACAGGGCATCTGTGAATAGCAAGGTAAGGGGGAAAGCCAGTCCACCTGCACCTCAGGTTAACAGGCCCTGGGCTTTGTGGCCAAAATGGGGAGGCACCCCTCTGCATGAATCACTTTCTGTTCTCCTCAGAGCCCGGCAAACACCGGCCACAGGAGATAAGTGGCCTTGCTCCGCTGCTGCTTGAGTCTGCATTCACACAACCCTCACACCTATTCCTAACGACACAAATATATGCCCCCATGGGCTGCCGCCCACACTCTCAAGTCACACAGGGAAGTCACAGCAGCAGCCCAGCCCAGTGGACACAGTCGGATGGCCGCCCACCCCCCTCACACCCACAGACCCCACCTCTGCGACCCAGCACCTGTGGCCACGCGGCATCCTGTGGGCCCAGGTGGCGCCACGCCCTGGAGCACCTCAGATCTGAGGGTCAGGGGAGAGGCCATTCATGGGCCAGGACCGCTTTACCAAGCTCTTCACATATATGTGTGTGTGGCGGAGGAGGGTTTCCCCACCCACCCTAGGGAGAGCATCTGCCTGCCCTGAGAAGAGAGTCTGCGAGAGCCAGAAGGGACCTTCCGAAGCTGAGCCCATCACCCCCATATGACAGATGAACAAACTGAGGCTCTGATTGGGGAAGTGTCTTTGTTTGAGGTTACAAGCAAGAACAAGGTTGAACCTGGGACCTGGGACCCAGGGCTGGGATAGCTTAAGTCAGTTAAACAAAGCATGGGATGAAGCCGTGGTGGGGTGGGGTGGGAAGGGGGCTGGTAGAGAAGGAAGGGCGGAGATTTGCTACCACACTAGAAGTACCACTTTTCCACGATGCTCTACTGTTGTCATTTCATTCACTCATTTCAATCCTTTCTTGTGCACCTACTAGGTGCTAGCACTGTGGCTAGGTGCATTTCTGCCCAGTCTGTACCCCTTCCCGTGAGACCTCGATTCTGAGGTTGAGTAATGTCTTCAGAGCACTCACATCCCACAGGCAGGGAGGCAGGGCAGCCCTGGAACTTCTAGGCCAGAGGAGCAGCCTGGCCTCTCCTTGAGAAGTTAGGGGAGCAGCCCCACCCTGCCCCCACACACCCTCCTGGCATTCAGAGCCTGCAGCACACAGGAGCCCCCACATGGGTCAGCCCACCTCCCACAGTCAATGCCGAGTCAGAGGAGCACAGAACGCCAGGTAAGCCTCAGAAATCACCCATCAGAGACTAGCAGATTGTTTCTAGCCACAGAACCCTGGTGTCAGACAAAATTTACTCGGAACCTTGATACGTGGAAGCTTGGAAGCTTGATATGTAAAACATGAAGATGGGAAGGAGCTCTTTGGGGGGTAGGGAGGACCCTCACGACCTGCCTAACCGGTAGGCCCTCCTTCCACACTCCCAGACACTCCCCAGGGCACCTTCTGGGGTCCCAAGGAAGAGTCTGGAAAGCACATTTCCTCCCAGCCTCGCCACACTGCAGAAGCCCAGAGAATGTACATAACTTGCACAGGAAACCAGAGTTCAGAGAGAGCTAGGACCACAGCCCCTGCCCTCCAAACATCCAAGCCAAGCTCCTCCCACAATTCCCAAGGCAACAGGACCCCATCCCTTATGAGAAGAAACACAGCAACCCCCTCCCTCAAAAGTCCATGGATTCAGCTCCTACCATGTGCCCAGCATGCCCCATACACATTACCTGCTTTAGTTCTCACAATCACCCGGTGGCCTGGCTGTTTCATCTGTTTTGCAGGTAAAGACATGGAAAGGTTAAATGATTCGCCCACTGTCGCCCAACCTGTGAGTGGCAAAGTCCGGACTCTAACCCACTTGTGTTTACTCTAAAATCACACTCTTGACACCTTGCCATGGCCTTGCAGAAACCTCCATCATCACGATGCTTGCCTGGGGATGATGCACCCTCTGAGACCCCTCCCAAGCTTCATCCCATTCAAAAAAGCTGAGGCGCCTCCTACCCAACTCACCCCAACATGATGGCACACACAGAGCTTCTCATTACTACTACCACCACCACCTCTAGAATAGAGCACTTATATTTCAGGCACTTCATTCATTATTAACTTAGCCCTCACAACATTATACTTCCATTCTCATCTCACAGATGAGGAAAATGAGGCACAGAGAGGTTGGGTAACTTGCCCGAGGTCACACAGCTAGGAAGTAGCAGAGCCAGGACTCAACCCCAGGCAGTCTGGCTCCAGAGCCTGCACACCTAACCCCTGTGCCACACTCCCTCTTTTAGTGGAGGTTATAAAAAGAGTGCCCTAGATCAGGGCTTGGCTCTCTCCCCTGAGGCCTCTCTCTGCAGGGATCAGAGACTGATTGGGATCCCTAGGGCTGAACCTGGTAAAGCCTAGCTGATGGGCACCTGCAGCGCAGGTTCTCCAGCTGGATGGCAACACCCATCCCGCCCACCCCACCCCAGGAGCTGGAGCTGGAAGGACGAGAGCATGGGAACAATATCAAGCCCAAGCATGAACGGGACGTCTGCCCCGTGCCCAGCTTCAAGACGAGTCAGGTGCAGAAAGAAGACTCTGTCCTAGCTCTCCTGCCAGAGGCACCCGTCCCCAGAAATGGCCAAAGAGGGTCGCCCCTGCCGCCCCCACCCCCTTCAGTCCTGGCTGCACCAGATGTTGGCAACACTTAGAAACAGGGCTAAAAATAGACTATCTAATGAGTCAGTGCTAAGAATAGCCCAGGCATCTCGCTTGGAGAGGACTCTCTCTGCCAGGGAGGCCCTCCCCTCTCCCACCTCCCACCCCAGCCTGGCCCACCCCTGGCCTTTCACATGGAGACCCCCACAGCCAGCAGAGGGCCTGGGGCATTTACACCCCAATTGCTCGTGCAGACAGAGGCATCGGCTCCATTCACACTCTCCTCACACAAGCGAGTGGCCAGGCACCCTCCACAAGGGTGAGGTATCAGAGGAGTGGGCAGGAGCGTGGCCCACGACCCTGGAGTTTCCTTCTCAACTTGAATACCGCAGCCCAGCAGGAACCTGGGGCGATCGTGGCCCAGCTTCCCCCATCTCTCCTGTGGAAGGGTCCCTGGAGTCAGCCAGACTGGCCTCCACCTGGTAGATGATGGGGGTCCTGAGGCCTGCGAGGGGGCGCTGCTCTGCTCAAGGGTTTTGATCCCACCTGATCCTCAGCAATCCCGTTGTGAGGGGCAAGGAAGGGGTCATCATCCCATTTCACTCTGGGACCCGGGAAGACCAGGGTCACACAGCTGCTTATTGGCATGGGCGGCAGAAATGATGAAGCTGGTGTCATTTTCTGTGCCTTTATTAGAAACTAAGCACATTGCAGCATTAGCTCATGTAATTTTCATGACAACCCTTTGAGGAAGCCACTGTTGTTATCCCCGTTTCACAGAGGAAGAAACTAATGATCAGAGACAGCTGGTCACTGGCCCAAGGTCACAGAGCAGCCTGAATCCAGAACTCAGATCCTCAGCCCCGGTGGCTGGGTAAACTTGGGTGAGAGGCTTAACCTCTCTGTGCCTCAGCATTCTCACCTTTGATTAAAAGCCCAGCTTATTACATTATTGTGTTATTGTGAAAACTAAATTTGCAAAGATACAAAAAGTATTTAGCACAGTGCCTGGCACATGGGAGAGGCTCAATAAATATCACCCATCATTAAACACTATGTTCTACTGTGGGCACTCACGCTTGAGTCTCTGGGCTCTGAGCTCAGCAGGATGGACACAACCCACGGCTCCCTGGAAATTGGGCTTCTGCCAATCAGGCTGAGGACACTGCCCCCTCTGCCTGGCAACACAGACCCCCAAACTGGGCCTCCTTGGGTACTTCCTACAGAGGGGGCTCTGGAAGCTGGGGGTTCCCAGATCTGGGCCAGAACTGGGTCTCATCCTCTGAGGCCCCCAAAGGAGCCTCCCCCTCAGAGCCGGGGATATCCCCAGCCTGCCATAACAGGTCACTTGGGCTTCTCCCTCCATCCCCCACTCCTCCTGCCCCAGGTCATGGAGTGGGAAGGCAGGAGAAAGGGGCACTCTCCAGCCAGACAGCTGATGTCCTCAGGACCTTCGCCAGCCCTCCCAGCCTTAGAAACAGCAATAATAACCCACCCAGAGCTCTCCAGGTTAAGGCACAGCGTGGGCATCATCAGCCAGAAGGCGGCAGCTCAGGGGTTAACATGCTCACTTTACAGATGAAGATGTGGATCTCAATTGGGCCAAAGACTTGCCCGAGGGCAGGGAGTAGAAGGACCTCTGGCTCCTGGATGCCTGCTCCTGCCACCAGCTGGGGCAGCAGAGGGGAGGAGAAGGCTCAGGAGACCCCCAGGGACCAAGGGGAAGGAAGGAAAGGGCTGAGCCATGCACCTTGGCTCTCGTGCACAGTCACTGTAGATCCTGCATGACCCTGAGTCTTCCTCCATCCCACCCTGCCCTGGGCCAGGGGAAATGGGCACAGCCCTCACCCAGTGCCCTGGGACAACCCCACCCGAGCCCTGGTCTGTCTAGTACGGGCAGCTCCCTGCAGGCCTGGTCCTGCAGCCCTCTCAGCCTTCTCCTGCTAGGGAGCTCCCCACCTGTCAAGGTGGCTTTCTAGCTTCCAGACCCCTGACCCAACCATTCACCCCAGGCACTGTCCCCACCCAGCACATGGTCACCACCCCAGTTCTCAGCCTCTGCTGACCCCACCACACCCACAGGTTCACCAGATACCCTGATAAGAATTGGGCTGGACTTCCCAGCCAGACCGTTAGGTTTGCCAGGGACATGCACGCTGAACCCCAGCCTATGGTGCTGGGCCCTGCACCCAGTAGGTGCTCCATAGACATGGCATAGGAGGGAGTAATCTCTAAGGCAGTGGCCCCCAATTTTTTTTTTACCATAATTCACAGAAATGTATTTTGCATTTCAACCCAGGACACACAAACACA
Source organism: Cabassous unicinctus (assembly GCA_029593785.1). NCBI lineage: Eukaryota > Metazoa > Chordata > Mammalia > Cingulata > Chlamyphoridae > Cabassous > Cabassous unicinctus. The sequence goes on along the minus strand of JAQZBX010018624.1, from coordinate 23,365 downwards.
CAAATTTTTAAAATAAAAAAGGTGTATAAATCAACACTTAGATACTACCATACACTTAGCTGATCCCTATTCTATTCTTTTGATTTAAAAAAAAATGTTCATTGAGACCCACTAAATTGACTTCATAGCCGGATTAGGGCCCAATCAGTGGACCTGACCCAGAGTTTGGAAAAAACATTCCTCTGAGGACATCAGTGCAGCCCAGCTCCCAGCCTGGTGTGCGACCCTCTGCACAACAACAGATGCCCAATAAGGGCCTCCATTGGCAAGGCCCTTCCTCCCCACCAGGCCTGCACTCAGCATTGTACTATGTTATCTCATGGCATCCTCACCCTCACCCTGGGAGGTGGGGGCTGTTATTATCCCCATTTTACAGATAAAGAAACTGAGGCCCAAGGTCCTATGGTAAATGGCCCAGATGGAGTTTAAACCCAGATCTATCGGAATCTGGAGCCCCTTCAAAACCACTGTACCATACTGCCCACCAGGTGAGAGGTCTTCAGGCCCTCTCTTAAATACTCACACGGGCAGGAAGCTCACTCCCCAAGAATGTCTGCTCCAACTCCAACTTCTGAAAAGCCATTCCAGGGGAGCAAGTGTGCCTGCTTCCCATGTACAAGGTCCTGGGTTCAATCCCCAGTACCTCCTAAAAAAA
>JAQZBX010018624.1:0-22610 GCA_029593785.1 Cabassous unicinctus | reverse complement strand
AGCAGGCCATTCTGTACAGATATCAGTGCCCGGGGCAAGGCACTCACCCCCTCTGTGCCCCTCCTTGTTTCCCCATCTGTGAAATGGGACGACAGTGGCATTGACCCCTAAAGGGACTGTGAGCACCTGGCACAGCACCCGGCATGGAGCCGGCCCGGTAAACGTGAGCCGTGGTGAGTATTCCCAGTTACTGCCCCAACCCCCATCATCATTAATACTCATGAACACTGGGCAGGCTTTTGGCCATTTGCACACAAACGTACTCACAGCGAAAATGGTAACCTGTGCAGAGCGCTTACTTACTGGGTGCCAGGCACTGTTCTGGTTAAGTCTCTTAATCCTCATAATGAACCCCTGAGGTGGGCACCCTAATTGTCTTCTCCACTTTACGATAAGAAAACTGAGGCACAAAGAGGGCCAGGGACTTGCTGGGAAATGGCAGTACTGGGATTCAAACCCAGGTGGGCCTGGCGCGGGCGCTCAGCCACTGAGAAGCGGTACTTGCCGCAGCCCGGTTCGCGCCGTGCTAAGCCCGCCTCGCCCATCATCTTCTCACCAGAGCCCCGCCACAGCCCCAAGAGGCGTGTGCTAGCTTACAGACGAGGAAACCAAGGCACAGGGTGCCGAGCTAAGCGGCCCAGCATCCTTCTGACTCCACACACTTCCCACCACCGGGCTCCTCTCTGAGCCTGGCCAGGGGTCCTCCCCAGGCCCCCTGCTTCCCCAGTTCCCCCCACCTGCTCTCAGCTCTGACCCTGCTCCCTGCCTCCCCCTACCTGTCCTCAAAAGACACCCCAACTGAAGCCAGTGGAGTTAGTGCAGCCCAAGGGACCATGACCCAACACCACCCTCCTTGAAGACACCAAACACTCACGCACAGGTGCGCACTCACATGCACACACATGCAAACATGCACACACACTGCACACATGCCCACATACACACACATCATACCTGGGAGACGGTGGCCCCCTGGAAGGAGACCCCTGGTATGCTCAGCCCGTCCGGGGGCCAGAGCCCAGGGCAGCGCCCCTGCCCCAGCCCACGCTCCAGTTTCCTCATTTTCCCCCAGCGCTGTTTCTCACCCAGCCCCCTGCAGCCTCAGCCAGAGAGGAAGTTGCACAATCCCCTGGGAGCTGCAAAAGTGGCCGAGAATTACTCACCACTCAGAGGGAACTGCATGCCCGGAAGGACCCCCCCACACCTCCAGGCCTACCCAACACAGATGGGTGCCTGCTTCCAATCTCTGCGTGGCACAGGGCTCCAGGCCACCTACTCTGCTCCTCCTTCCTCCTAGATTGAGCCTCTCACAGCCCCTCACCCCTACCCCTGCCCCAACACATACATAAACCCTGGCCTCAGAGGACCCAGACCACACTGCCCCCTGTACCAAGATGGAGAGGAACAAAGGGGCGAGAATTTTGCTGAAGTTGGAATCCTACTAGTCCTGGAGAGATGCACCTCTTAGCCAGAAGCCCACAGTTCACCACGTTTCTGGCTGACTACCCTCCTGCTACCTCGGCGCTGGGCCTTCCCAGTTTGTAGTCATATCGTAGCCCACCCACCTTGAAATGGACCCTGAGACCAGGCCTATTCCTATGGAGCCCAGCAAAGACCCCAGCCACCACATTTACACATATATATATGTATCCTTTTTTTAATTAGAGAAATTGTGAGTTCACAGAAAAATCATGCATGAAATACAGGATTCCCATATACCGTCCTATTATTATTATTATATATATATATTTTTAAAGATTTATTTATTTATCCCCCCCTTGCTGCTTGTGTTTGCTGTGTCCATTTGCTGTGTTTCTTCTGTGTCTGCTTATCTCCCCCTTGCTGTGAGGTCCTGCTGCATCAGCCCACCGCGCCGTGCGGGCCGGCCCGCCCTCACAAGGAGGCCCCGGGAAACGAACTTGGGGCCTCCCATATGGTAAACGGGGGCTCTATCGATTGAGCCACACCCGCTTCCCTGTCCTATTATTAACACCTGCATTGGTGTGGTGCATTTGTTACAACTGATGAAAGCACATTTTTATAATTGTACTATTAACTACAGTCCATGGTTTAACTTAGGGTTCACTGTGTTGAGCAGGTCTATGGATTTTTCTTTTAATTTTTATTCTAGTGACATATATACAACCTAAGTTTTCCCCTTTTAACCACATTCAAATATAATGCATTGCTGTTAATTATGTTCATAATGTTCATATGTTCACCACCATCATCCATCACCAAAACTTTTCCATCATCCCAAACAGAAACTCTGTCCATTTTAAGCCCTAACTCCCTATTCCCTACCCCCACCCCACACATTTTTCACTTGTGGGAAACTGTTCTCCCTGTATGTGGCAGTTTGAGATTATTTATGAATTCCAAAAAGAGAGATTATGTTTGTAAGCTGGTCTGTTCCTCTGGGGGTGATACACTTTGATTGTATTAGATTCAACTGAGATGCCTTTGATTAAATTATGTTAAGATTAGGGCTTTGATTCAACCACATCTTTAGGGCGATGCAGTTTGAGTTCCCGCCCCACACTATATAAACAGACATCTTCTTGCTATATAAACAGACATTCAATCAGGTAGACACACAGAAGTAGATACACAGAGAAGATATGCAAGAAAAGAGAGACAGACTTTGGGTGAAACAGTACCTCTTATAGTACCTTGAGTTGGATTTTTTATGGCCTTGTAACTGTAAGCTTTTACCCCAAATAAATACCCTTTATAAAAGCCCACAGATTTCTGGTACTTTGCATCAGCACCCCTTTGGCTGACTAATATACTGTACAGGCAACTTCAGAGGTTCCTCAGCCCCCACAGTACTTCTCTAACAATCTGTCAAAGAGACTTGACCTTTCACTTAGTGCTTCTTTCTGATGTTTATGGGATTCCTGACTTTGGTAGGCAAATAGCCCTGGTCAGGAAAGACAGGCACTCATTAAGCTGTTATCAGTCATCTACTCCTCAGGGTGGATGGGTTTCTTAGGCATGTTTCAGGAGGGGAGAGGGCAGTAAAGGGAAGATTAGACAAGGCCTTAGCCTCCGGGGGAGGAAGGAGATGCCATTGAGGTGAGGAGAGCTCCAGAATGGGGAGATCAGAGAGGCCCAGGGAGGACTGACCCAGACACCAGCCCAGCCCTGGACCCTCCCTGGGATGCCAAACTCTAGAAGGTCACAAAGGGTGAGCAGGAACCTGCCCTGGGCATGCACAGCCTCAAGGATGACCTCTGGCTCCCACCCTCACTGCTGTGGACCTGCAATGGGGCCTCAGATAAGGAGCACCATCAGGGCCTCTTATCACCCACACAACCTTGGACTCCCACCCAGCTAAGGACAAAGTCAGAAATGGTTTTGCCTGGGCCCCAGGGCTTCCCAGGGAGCCCCTCATTTCTGCAGTCCTCATCAAAAGGCAGGGGCCCGCAAGGCAGCTCCCCCACAGCGCTCTGAGGCACGAAGCAGCAGGAACCAGGCCGAAGACTCACAACCAGTCACCTGACTCCTCCAGCTCGGTGGACCTGGTGCTGGAAAGCCCTCCCTCCCCTAGAATGCAGGGCTCACCAGGCCCCTTTGCAGGGATGCTCCCCAAAACACCTGCACCCCCACCATCTCCCCCATCCTGACAACAGTCCCAGGAAGGGGAAGGGGCGGCAATTTCTGCCACCTCCATTTTTCAGATGAAGACACTGAGGTCCAGTGTTTTCCCTAAGTCCATACAGTGAGTTCTTAGCAAATCTGAGTGTCCCGGCTCTTTCCCTAGACCAGAGTTTCTCAACCTTGACACCACTGACATTTGGGGCTAGATAATTCTTTGTTGTGCAGGCTGTCCTGTGCATTGTAGGGTGTTTGATGCCAGTAGCATTCCCCTAGTTGTGACAATCAAAAGAATGTCTCCAGATATTGCCAAATGCCCCCTGGGGGCAAAATCACTCCTGGTTGAGAACTACTGCCCTAAAAGCTCCCCCAAAGACTGGCATCTGCCAATTTTAAATTGAAGGTTATCTGCCGGGGGCTCCAGACCTGGGATCTCTCCCTCTCCCCTGCCAGATGTGTCAGAATGGAGGGCCTGGAAGGGGCTAGTGGCCACATTGCAGGCTCAGCATCTTTTGGGCAGAGGCTGCCCCATTGGCACACACTGCCACTTGGAGGTTCCCCTCCCAAGACCAAATAAATACAACCCTCCCACCCCCAAGCCACACACCAGGCCCTTCCCTGGCATTCAATATTATAGTGATCTTTCAGCTATTTTAATTACATACTTCCATCAGTAATAAATTCTGAGCACCCTCACATAAGCTTGTTTCCTCATAAATTGCATGCAAACATATGCCATAATAGATCTATGAAAAACACCAGAAGGTATGATAAAATACCATTATATGCTCACCATTATGGCAGAAAATTAAACAGTCTAACAATACCAAGTGTTGGTGAGGATGTGGAGCAGTGGGAGCTGCTAGTGAGGAGGAAACTGGTACAATCACTTAACAAAATATCAACTAAGGTTGAAAGATGCATTATATACCCTGAGTTCTAACAATTCTACTCATGAGTATATAGACTGGAGAAATGGATGCACCAATGCATTAAGAAACACAAAGAAAGATGTTTCTACAGCGTTGCTTGGAGTAGACGAAAACGGAAAGCATCCCAAATCTCCGTGAGAATTAGGACGGACAAAACGGTAGCCTGTTCACCCAGTGGAAATCTAAAGAGCAATGAAAATGAGCATGCTACACCTAAACACAACACGGATGAATCTCACAAACACACTGCTGAGCGGGAACACTTGACATAAAAGATGACGATTCATCTGTACTAAATGCAAAATCGGGCGAAACTGAACTCTTAGTGGTAAGGAATGCAGGCATGGACAGTTATATCACAAAGAAAAGCAAGGAACTGATTATCATTAGGTCAGGACAGTGGCCACCTCTGGGGGGTTATGGCTGAGGTTGGGGGCACAGGTTGGCTCTGGGATGCAGGCTACTTTCTATTGCTTCATCTGGGTGGCAGTGACCTACATACATATGTTTACACTCTGTTCAGCAAGTATATTCACAATAAAAGGGAAGGAAATGGACGAGAGAAAAATAAATAGAAGTTCGCATATTTTCTTCCCACACCGAGTTATGAAAACCACTAGGAAAACTAGACGAGAACCTATTGTTAGTCTCGGGCCTGGAGCATGGTGGTTGTCCGTGGAGGGGCCTCCGGGCTGGCCCCGGGCGCTGGCTGCCTCTTGGTCTACAGGAGCTGGCCGCCGTGATCCCTTCCACCTCCTGCCCCTGCCCAGGATGTCTCAGATACTACGTGCCCCTTCTTGGCCAAGGTCAAGGGGCTGCACCTGGCTGGGCCCCTTCATACCTACCGCACCCTGCCCTGGCCATTCCCCGGGGTCCCCAGCATCAGGACTCGAGCTAATGCTTGGAAGGCACTGCGGTGAGGGTGGGTGGACCTCTGGACACCCTCTGAATATACCAAAGGAAGGAGGGAGGCAGAAAAAAAAGAAATAAAGAGGGTGGTGAGGAGGGGGATAGAGAGCAGGAGAGGGAGACATACACATATTGAGGGCTAATGTTCTAGATGCTGTAGAACTGGGCAGGGGGTGGGAAGGATGGGGGCGCAGAGAGAAGAGAGGGAGAGGATTGGAGGTGCTGGAAGTGGGAGGAGCGGATGCCCTGCCCCCTGGTCCTGGGCCCAAGTCTTGGGGCTCAGCACCAGGTAGTTAGGTCCAAAGAGACCTGAGGAGTTGGACCCAGGTAGCACCACACCTCCCCATGGCCCCAGGGCTTCCAAATGCCTGGTGGGTGGCTCCAGTGGCCTCCTCTTGCATTCAGCAGCCTGGAGTCCTCCCACCTGGTCTAGGCAGGAAGCTTCCTGGGCCTGCAGAGGTGAGCCCAGGTGAGTAGACCCAGGAAATGGCGCCCATTCTGGGGCCTAAACCACTCTGCCAAGGTCTCCGTGTTGGCACAAGGCCTTTTGTAAAACAATCTTTCCCAACCAAGGCATGTTCTTTGGAGCAAAGGGCTACATGTTTGTGTTCAACATGAAGGAGGAAGGAGAAATGTTCTCATTTCCAGCCCACCCTGGTGGGCCGGCCCAATGCCAGGCACAGAGGAGGTGCTGCAGACGTGCTGGCTGACCCGATCGGCATTGAGGCATGCGGTACATGGAAAGGCTCCCTTGCCCTCACTGCCTGGGCCTCGGTCCCCTCCTCTGGGCAACGTGGCAGCTCAAAATCAGTCCTGAAACCAAGTCAACCAGAGCTGCACCAGCGGGGGGAAGCTGAGAGCGTGCCTGGCTAGCACCTGGGAGGGGACGAGAGTGGCAGGGGATGGACAGTATAGAGTATCACCTCCTGGCCACTCTGCACCCCTGAGGGACTATAGGGGACTGAGGCAGCTGCTGTCCCCAAACCAACTATAAACAAGGCAGAGGACAGGCTGTGACTTCCCTTGGCAAACAGAAGAAAACAAATGGGAGCCCCACCCTACAGATCCACTGGTAGACCTGGGGGGCTGGGGGGAGGGAGGTGCTGTACACTGTGGGTGCTGGCAAGCTCTCTGTGGGAAGGAACAGACCATGAGCCCCAAGCCGGAGAGGGGCTGGGGTGATCAGGGGAAGGAGGGCAGAGGCAGAGTGCCCGGGACCTTAATGAGCTGTGTCCAGGGTCCCTGGGTATCAGATGAAGTACCTGTAGGGTAGAGAACTTGGGTACAGTTTTTTTGTGTTCTCATTTCTGTGCATATATGGGGGCTTATTCATGTTCATTCATTCATTCCACAAAGGTTTACTAAACACCCCCTATATACCAGGCACTCTTCTGGGCTCTTGGTTACAAGGCAGACAAAACCTCTGCCTTCAAGAGTTAAGTTCATCTGCTGACTGATTAGCATGGCCTCTGAGCACATCCCACCCCCAATCCTTCAGGGCCAAAGGACTTGCCTCACCATTTCCCACCTCCCACCAGGCTTCCTTTCAACTCCGCCAGCTTTCAAGGAAGACTCCACCCCAACCTCAGGCCCCTGGACCCTCCCCTCTATCTGCTGCCCTCAGGGCCCAGACCTCAGAGAGGATGAGAGAAGCCAGCCCCATCTTCCCTCACCCCACACCCCCCAAAACATTTGTGTCTGGGAGAGGAAAGAAGAAGGGAACAGGTTTTTCTGTGTGCATGTGTATCATTTTTATTATTAACTAGAAATTCAAACACTGATCACATACTTGCCCTGCTTGTGGTGGGGTAAAGCAACATGACGGACCTTGCAACACCCGAATGGGGGCATGGGAGGCCATATTGGACCCCCCTCCTTATTCCAACAACGCTACTCCCAGCAGTTGTGCAGGAGCTCCAGACCCACGTGATCTGACCACTCCGGGCCAGTGCTGTCCCTCTTTGTCCGCCTTAGCCAGTCTTCATCAAGCAGATATTTCTAAAGCACTCGTCCCAAGAGCGGGACATGGACCCACAGGGCTGAACAGTGGTGACTTTCACAGGAGGTGAGGACAGAGGGCCTGAGCCGGGGAGGGAAGGACTCACTGCACAGGCACTGGGCAAAGGGAATGGTCTTCAGAATGGTCCCTGCCCCTGGGGACCTAAAGGAGACAGGCCTGACGGCCCGAAGCAATCAGAGATGCCAACAGAAACAACCTGGGTAGTCGGGAAGCAAGAGGCCCTTAAGGCAGTGCTCCTCACTGACCATGTTAGAAATGCACATTCCTTGGGAAGCCGGATGTGGCTCATGGGAGGCCCCGGGTTCGATTCCCGGGGCCTCCTGGTGAAGGCAAGTCAGCCCGTGCGGCCCGGTGAGCTGACGCAGCAGGACGACCCAACAAAGAGAGACAAGCAGACACAGAAAAACACACAGCAAATGGACACAGCGAGCACAAGCATCAGGTGGGAATAAATAAATAAATAAATAAAATCTTTAAAAAAAAAAAAAAGAAATGCACATTCCTGGGCCACACTCCACAGCTACTAAATCAGAAACTCTGGGGGTGGGGCCCAGCAGCCACTTTGAATAGCTCCTCCCCATGATTCTGATGAAGGATCAAATTTGAGAACCACTAGAAAAAGATCATTGGAATCACCTGGGATTTTTTTTTTTTTTTTTTTAATACTGATACCTGGGCCCCTCTCCCAGAGCGCAGATGCATTTGTTTACAAGTTCCCCAGGTGATCATAACAGAAGGCCAGGGCTGCAGTGAGATGGGACAGGCCCCTGGTGTGCTGGGAAGGTGTGCCTTGATGGAGGGAAGGATGGCTGTGCTAGGAGTAAGGGCCAGCGTGGACAAGCGCTGGGAGGAGGCACAAAGTCTGCTGGAATTCCTGGATTAATCCCCACATGGCATCACATCTTACCCCTGGACCTTCACTGTGTAGATAAGAGCCAGCCAGGTGGCCTGTCCCCAGGGAAGCTGGATGGGGGTGGGGATGGCTAGAATGCATTTCTCTCTCCCTTATGCCCACACTTAAGAGCCAGGAAACAAAACTGGCGAGGACCTCGTCTGTTGCTGCCCCTGGCGGCTGCCCTCTGCTCTCATCTACTCCCAGCACCACCCCACTGAGAGGTAAACCCCGGCTTCTGCCCTATCTCTGGGATTTTCTCTCTGCCCTCAGTAAGAATCCAGTCAAGGGGATGGTATCTCTGGTGTGCAGTGGAGGAGGGGCAGGCAGCAGGAGGGCAGGGGAGAGCCACAGGCCAGGAGTGGGCTGTAACTGGCTAGGCCAGAAGCTGCCCAAGGAATCCCACGGGGCAAGACAGGGGTGGCGGAGATGCTGCAAGGTCCTGCTGAGGGCCCTATGCTATGATGTTAAATGAGATAGGGCTGGGTGTGGTACAACAGGGAGCGGCGGGGACTGCGGCCTCTGAGTCTGCAAAGCCCAGGGTAAGGCATTTGAAGAGGCCTGTTTGCAACCCATAGATTTTTTATTTCTTTCCTAGAACTCTACACCTCTATTTCTTCACTTGAAAATGAGAAATAAACAAATAAATGAGTTGCAGGGTTAATTATGACAATAACTAGATATTTCTTTTTAGTGCTTTTCTAAGTGGTGTATGTGCATAAATGTACTGAGCCCTCATTACAGCACTGTTAAGAAGATGCTGCCATAATTCTCACTTTCTAGGTATGGAAGTTGAGGCACACTGAGGTTGCACAGGTTGCCAGGGTCACACAGTTAGTAAATGGCAGAGCTAGGATTCCAAGCCAGGCAACCTGGCCCCATAGCCCAAGCTCTTAACACCCCATAGCTAGGTTGCACTTGGCAGTGCTCAAAGCACAGTGGCTATGATTATGTCCCAAGAAAAACTGCCTGGCTGCTGTGTCAGAGCCAGACTTGAGTAACGCTTGAGTCAGTGGAGTTCATCAGTCCCCACCTTTCCCCCATCCCCCTCCACTCTGGAGCCTCACTCATCCTGGTGACTTTGCCAAAGATCTGTATAGAAGGTTCACATTGAAGGGGACCCCACAGATGATCTAGATTCAGAAATAGGAAAACTGAGGCTCAGAGAGGTGCAGGGACCTACCCCGACAGCACAGCCAGTCGGAGGCAGCGTGGGGTCTCCTGAGCCCCAGTCCATTGCTCTTGCCACAACCTTAGCTGCTGCCCCACCCTCACCCATCCATTCCTCACAGCCTTTTCCTCCACATCTCATTAAACAGGTGCCTGCTAACTAATGGATGTGAAGTCCAGGGCACAATGCTGGGCACCCAGAAGGCTATCAGCAAGGGTGGCTCCCTCCCCTTCCTAGGCCATCTGAGGTCTCCCAGGAGGCCCAGGCACCCTGTCTGAAACCCTCTCTTCCCCTGGCTAGTCAGGACAGGTTCTCACCATGGGTCCTTTGGTCACCCCTGTCGGCAGCTTAGCAGAGAGGCCAGGAGACAAGTGTGGTCCAGGGACAGAGCCCTCGGCAAGCTCCCACCCCTACTCAGAGCTGGAGCCCCTGGAGGGCAAAAGAAGGTCCCCCAGCCCTGTTCTCCACCTTTTAAGAGAGAATCCCTGGGAAACCCAGAAGTAGTCTTTCTTAGGGATTGAGAACAGGGGCTTCTGGGGTCAGCTGGCCATGGGTCAGAATCCCAATTCTGCCACTTCCAGGGCTGTGCAACTTTAGGCAACTTGCTTAACTTCTCTGAATCAGTATAACGAAGCGATCCGTATAATGATCAGTAAAATGAAAACAATTCCTATCTAACTCTCAAGAGTAAACATGCAATAAGCGTTAGCAACCACCACTAGTAACTAAATTTTATATTATTCTATTTTAGCATAAAGAGAATAGATGAAGATTCTATTACTAGATTGTGTTATTGCTACACTCTCATAGACTCACATACATACAGTTCATGTATACACACAATCCTAGATACTCTTAACCACACACACAAACTCATAGCAATTACACAAACCCCACACCGACACACAAGTGTTCAACAACACTCTGTAACACTCCTATACTTACCATGTGCCAGGCACTGCTCCACACAACCGTCCTCACAACCTCCTGTGAGGTCTGTTTATCTTCCTCCTTTCAGATGAGGATACCTACATTATATGCACACACACACAGCATCCTGAGATGTGGCCACTTCTGGCAGCGCTAGGAACCCTGAACTCCCTCCCTCCATAGCAGAGGAGGCCAACCCAATTTCCACAGTCACCGCCAGGGCAGCCCCAAGCCGGGCCCCAAGTTCTGACTGCCCTCCATCCCCAGGACAAAGGCCCAAGCTGGGTTTCATGCCAGCTGCAGTCGGGAAAACCCCTGCTGCAGGCAGAAACCTGGTTGACTTTGAAAAGACAGCAGCCGGGAGGTGAAGGGGGTGGCTGGGCCACTCCCTGTAGGGGCAGGGGCTAAGTAACTCTATAAACTCAGGTGAGTGATGCAATTACAGCCATAAACAGAGACTCAGGAGGGACAGGGCCAGAAGCTGGACCCTCAAAGGGCAGCCAGGCCTGAGGGGTGGGAGCCCCTTCCCACTCACTTCCCAGCCTCCAGGAACAGGGCTGACTGGCAGTGGATGTGGGTGCTGGGCACCCCCACCCCCAGCCCAGCCCGGGACCCTCTTTGGGCTCCTGCCTGCCCTGGGCACATATCCTGCCCAACTCTGACCATGAGTCACCTGGCCGTCAGCCCTCAGAAGCCCAGCTGGCTCTCCCTGGATTCAGCGCTCACCTGGGGGGGTGTTCTCTGTCCTGCCCCCTGCACCCCTTCCACAGAACTGGGAACCAGGGGGCCTGCAGTTCTCATTTGGCCCCACCTCACAGAGCTGAGGCTGAGAACAAAATAGCACCGGAGCAGCAACAGGCCTGGTAAACTGTAAGCAGTGTTGGCTCCCTCACAGAGCCACCCCAAACAGACCCGCCCTTCATTTACTGCCTCTGATGCCCCGGCAGTCCTGGCAGCCAGGAAGCAGGGAGAAAGGAGGCCAAGGGAGCTGCCCTTTATCCCCAGGGCTGGGGCTGGGGAAATCAAGGCACGGATAAAACTACACTCTCCGGCAACCAGGCAGGGCCCCCAAAGCAGCCAGCCCTTCCCTTATCCAGCCTCTCATCAGAAACCTGTAACTCTAATGCCAACTGTCTCCCATTCAGACTGTGAGCAGCCTGAGGGCAGGGCCCAGGGCCTGTCTCCAGGGCCATGCAGAGAGAAAGCCTCCAAGAGTACAGGCCAAGAAGCCAAGGACTGCGTTCTGAGAGCATCCACATCCCGCTGCCCTAGAAGCCCCAGGCCCTTGGGAGGAAACCAAAGACCAGCTCCCCACTGCCCATGAATCTTAGCCGGTGGAATCTCTACGAGGGCGGGTGCGGGGTCCCCACATCCCAGCGCTGTCCCTGGACCTGCACCGGCCTTGTCCCCCTCCTAGATCGATTAAGCATCCCCTCACTCGGGTTGCGGGCTGGGCGGTAATTATCTGACACTTCCCCAGCAAGCGCTGAGCCAAAGCGCTATGCTCAAGGTTTGTCCAGAAAAGAGAGAAGACTACGGCTAGGGCTGGCGGGGGTCGGGGCTGGCGGGAAATAGAGCGGGGGTGGCGGGGGGTGGCGAGCCCAGGACAGAGCAGACGCTTGCTAAGCCCAGCCCTGCCCCCCGGCGCCTTCCCGTCCTTCCCCAGGGCGGGGGGCCGGGGCGCGCCAGGCGGCTGCGGCGCGAACCTGCTCGCGCAGCCCGGAGCAGCTTGGGGCAGCCGTGCGTGAAGCCAGAACCCGGAGTCGGGAGGGGGCCGAGGGGCGGGGACCTGGCTGGCTGGCATCTGCCCGCTCCCTTCGAGGAGGCAGGCGCACGGGCCGCGGCCGGATGGCTGATCCGAGTACTGGGGGACGAGGGGGGGAGGCGGTGAAGGGGCGCTGATTTGTAGGGCGGGACAGACTGGTGTCCCGCGCACTCGGGAGGGGAAAGGAAGCGTTATTTTCCGGGATTCGGAATCGAGAGCTGGGGGAGGAGGGGTGGGGGAATGGGGAGGGCCGGGCCCATGGCTTGGAGCTTTGAGGAAAGCAGAAAGAGGGTACGTTTCCCTAGGGTGATGGAATAATGCGAGGGGGAGAGAAAGTCTGCGCTCAGGAACACCAGGGGTCGACAGCAGGGGCAGCTTCTACGACAGACCAAAGGAGAGGAAGGGACGCGAAGGGAGGGAGAGATGGCACTTCCACCCGCCCCCCGCCCAGCCCCCGGGGCGGGGCGCCGCTCTGGCCCTCCCACTCCCGCGGACCGTCCAGGCCGGGCCTGTCGCGGCCGGACTCGGCCCCCGCACACCTCCCCTACCCCTGACCCCCTCCCCCGCATCACCCGCCCAGCCGCGTCCGATGGCGGAGGGGGGGCCGGGGGCGCAGGGCCCACGCGTCTCAAACTTCTTGCAACTTCACTCCCACGCCTCCCGCCCCTTCGACTCACTGCTCCTGGGTCGGGAAGGCCCGTGCCCGCCCCGGCCCCTCCCGCCCGGTTACATAAGGTCGCAGAGAAGCCGCCCCCGGCCCAGGCCCCAAAGGAATAGCCACAGGGGACTCCGGGCTCGCCGGACAGCGCCGCGCCGGCCACGCGCTGGGCGCCCCGGGTTGGACGGCCAGCGGGGCGGGTGGCGGCGCAGCGCACTGTCCCACTCCAGTCTCCAGCCCGCACCCCCACCCACCTGTCTCTGGGACCCACAGGATGGAGGCGGGGGAGCCTGGGTCTGGGGTCCCGAGCCCTCCGCGCGCCCCGCGTCCCCCGGCTCCTCTCACCTCGCGCTGAAGGTCAATCCGTCCGCCGCCCGCACTCCGCGACTCCGGCAACTTGTTCAAGTTCAGGTGCCCGGCTCCCGAGTTGCGCCTGCCACCCGCTCCTGGGCTCCTCCGGCTCCGCGCCACTCGGGCACCCGCCCCGTCAGACCTTCCCGCCGCCGCCGTGGCCGCCGCTCCCTGCGTCCCGCCCGCCGCCGCCTCCGCTGTCACCCAGCCCCGCACCGGGCACCCGAGCTCCCGCTGTCACTCCGCGCCACTTCCCGCCGCGCCCGGCAGAGGGCAGCACCCACGCTGCGGCCCCGCCCCACCCCGCCTCCTGCCGCGACGCTCGCTGGGAAGTGTAGTCCTTGCTGCGGCCCCGCTAGGCTCGCCGGGACTTGTAGTCCTGCTTTGCGGGCTACGGCCTACAGGGAGTTGATGTTTGACTTGGAACCCTCGTTCCACTTCGTTTCTGCCTCTTTTGCAGATTTCCTTTCTCCGCTCAGTGATATGCCAAACCAGGGCGCACTGCAATACTCCCTGTGGCCTGCAGCAGCTGTCTTTCCAGGAGGCTAGGAAAGACTTAACGACCCAGATAGTATGCGGTTGGCATAGAAACAAGACCCCAGTTAACCTCTTGGGTTGGAGTGGGGTGCAGGACCTGGATCTCAGAAGTTACGCTTTTCCGCTTGCCCCTGACATAAAGGGTAAGGCTGGGGTCAGCCAAGTGAAGGGCAGGGTGGAAAATAACTATAGAATGGACTGCATCCCCCTCCACCCCCATTATAGGCTCTCTATTTACACCCCTTCCCACCTAGCCTCCTCAGCCTGAACTTGCTGGTAACCCCCACCCTCCCCACCCCACCCCCATTGCTGGACAGAGTTTTTCTTATCTCCTTCCTTGTCACCTTCCCCTCTTGGAAGTCTCACGGTGCTGGGCCATCAACCTCCCAGCTTCTCCCTGCACCGCGTTGTCCCACATTTCTGGGTCTTTTGTTAGAAGGCCCCTAAGGAGAACAGGGATGAAGTCGAGAGGGACAAGACCTCTTGCTGAGTTGGTCAGAGCCAGTGGGCTTGATTTCCATGTGATTCAAGCAGCTATCCCTCTTTCCACAGTTGAGGGCCAGCCCTCCTTCAGAGACAGATCCTGGGACGTAGGGATCTGGATGAAAATATGATCGGTTCAACTCAGCCCAGGCCCTCTGAAGCCCTGCTGGAAATAGATTCTGGCATCACCCTCCGCCCTGAAGGACCACATGATATGGCAAGTGCACAGAGGCATCCAAGCTGTCCTCAGAAAACTCCTGGTCCAATCTTGATCAACACATGGGGAGACTGAGGCCTAGAGTTGGGCTGTGTCAGACTCCTGGTTGCACTGCTAGTGGACATGCATGTGGGGCCCAGGGCCCCTGAGTTAGTCCTGGTGATGATTTGGTAAATTAGGTCAGCGGGGCATTTCAGGTTGTCGAAGTAGGGCCCTTATGCCCATCACAAAAGAATGCCCCCTTGATGCCACTACCACTGTCTGCCCTCTCCAGAAAGAAGCTGTGAACAGACTCTAAGCCCTGAGGGGTCGAGGGACCAATCCCTAGCCCAATCTTATGCCCATTCCTTAGAATCTCAGTGACCCATCAAGATACCTTTCAGCCACTCAGAACATAGTCCATCAAAGGCAAATTTGCCGCAACCCCCACTCTCCCCGTTCCCTGAGATCAAGAGCTGTCTTATAAGCCACAGACCCTCCCCAAACAACAGGCTGGCCAACATAGAGAAGAACTATTTATTGTTAGAGAAAGTTCAGAGTCCAGAGAGGTACAGTGAGAACCCCCCAGGGGGGAGGGCAGGAGGGAAGACGGGGAGAGAGGAAGGGAGCCCTCGCGTCCAGGTGGTAAGTCTAGGCAGCAGTGGCGAAACCAACCCGGTTGTTGCCCATGTCGAAGATGGAATAGTAGGACCTGAGGAAGACGTCCCCGAGGATCCACAGGGGCTGGCCGTTCTGGGAGGGCAGGTAGGTGGGCTCCACCCCCACAGTGCAGTAGCCATTGTTCTGCTCAACACAGAAGGGTGGCACTCATTCATTCATTCATTCATTCATTCACACTTGGACTGGGCACTTCTCAGCCCTGACTCCCAGACAGGGGCCTGAATGCAGAGATGAGTGAGCCAGGGAGTCTGTCCTCGGGGGCTCACAAGCCAGCAGAGCTGCCAGAGTAGGGGCAGATGGCAGGGAATTTCTAGAATGGGTGAATGCAGGTTGCTGTGGTTTTCTGTGGGGCTCCCTCTCCCCATGGTAGGATACTTCTCTGCTCCCAGGCCTCCTTCCTGCTCCCAATTTTGGAGTAATTGTGCCTGGTGGTAAAGCTTTGGAGCCAGACCAAATTGGATTCAAGTCCCAGCTTCACCCTGACCAGCTGTGCAACTGTTGGTCAGTTACTTAACCTCTCTGAACCTCCAAGCTTTCATTTGTAAAATAGAAATGAGTATCTCCCTCATCGAATGTTGTGAAAATTGGGCAAAATGCTTCACACAGTGGTTGGCTCATAGTAAGTACTCGTCAAAAAAACCAGTGCCTCTCCCCACTAATTAATAAAATTAATAACAGAAGAGACACATCTATTTCAAGCCTAGTTCCAGGTAAGAGGGTTTAGAATCAATGAGTGGTGGGAAAATAAATCAGTGCTGTGAGGAGTTGGCCAATGGCACGAGGTAAGGAGCCCCATCCTCCCACCCCATCAAGCCCCTGCTGACTTAGCCCAGGACTAAGCAGGACTCACAGTGAGGATGTAGGCGGAGGGTGGCAGAGGGAACTGGACGCCGTTGATGAGGAAGGTGAGAGTGGGCAGGCTCTGGATGCTGCTACAGTCTACCACAAACTGCAGAGAGAACAGGAGCCAGATTGCCTCATTTCCCACTTAGCTAAGTGTACCCCCAACGCCGGCATCTCAGCCTCCCGGCCTCTGGATAGAGCCCCAAGGCCTGCTTTTGGAATGAAGGAGGCGCACCAACGGGAAGCCCTGTGTAAATACAGGCATTCCTCATGTGAACTGGCATACAGTGGGTGGGATTTGGGGAGACCTGAAAATCTCCCCCACTGCCAAAACATTGCTCTTGTCTGAGTTTCCTTCCTGAGAGAGTGACTCTCATTGCCCTTTCTCTGCAAGTTGCCTTTTAAAACAGAGCTGTAGGAGGAGTAGCCCATCAGCCTTCCAAGGTTAGTGGGAATGTGTTAATTAGGCAAACTCTTTGCTGGGCAGGGGGTGGAGAGGAGAGGCATAGCCCCATAGAGGTGAGGGAGATTTGGAAGTAAAGGGTTAGCCACTTTCCAATTGTTTCGTTTTTACCCCATAGCCTGGCAAGTGTTTAATCCATTTCCTGTGAGTAACTGCAGCTCAAAAGAAAGCCTTGCCTAGCAGTGACCTCCCAGTGGTCCCTCAGCACAAATATGTGGCCCCACCCTGAACCAGCCTCCAGCCCCCCTTCCTGCCCCCAGGGCCAGACTTCCCAACTTCCCCCCACCTCCACTGCCTTGGGGTAGCTAGAGACATGAGGGTTGAGAATTAATCTGTTCCTGTGCTCCCCAGAGAAACGACAGGTGCCTCTGGTCTGGCCTCTCATGGGGAAGTGGGGCACACACACCCTGCCGCAGACCCACCTCTCCATACTGGTTCTCCTGGGCGCCCGTGGCCTGCAGAAGGTCACTCATGTACTGCTGGGGCACCGTGAGCAGAGAGGTGCCTGTGTCCACGATGGCCTGGCAGCCCTGGGAACACCAGCCGGAGGCCTGGCCGCCAATGAGGAACCTGAATGGTGAGACGAGCGGCCTCAGCACCCCACCAGCTCAGGGCACCATGGAGGGAAAGACAGCTACAGCCCCAGAATCAAGGTGCACCTCAGGAAGAGAAAGACCCTGCAGAGGCCAATCCAGCCATCCCCCTGCTTCACAGCGTACCAGAATCTACCCAAGGCTCCGAAATGACCATGGGATCCGCGTTTTTAAAAGTTCAAGGAAGGTGCTAGAAACATTGAAAGCCAGGGCCACTGGTTTGCTGTAAGTACTTTGAACCCATTAGTTTCTCCCGCCAAACATGCCAGTTTCCAATCTGTAAGCCCATGGGGAAGGGCTCCAGGATCTCTAATGCTTGGGATTCCAAGTCCTGCTCCTTCCTGCGTTGTCCCAACCCTTTCTCTAGGCTGAGCTGGGCCTTGACACTCCAGCAGAAGGCAGCTGTGGCTTTGCCGGGGCAGGCCTGGGAAGTCCTCTGCCCGCCCCCACCCCAGCATTGCCTGAATGTGCATGACACGGAGAGCTTCGAAGCCTGCACAGACGATGTGCCTGCCTTCCCAGAGCCCCGACACAGACTCACTCCTCAATGCCAATCTGCCAGTAGAGCTCCTGGGTGACGGGGGCCCAGTAGACCTGTCCTGTGTACAGGTTGTCGTCCACTCCTCCAAAAACGACTT
The DNA here is from genome assembly GCA_029593785.1 of Cabassous unicinctus. Lineage (NCBI taxonomy): Eukaryota > Metazoa > Chordata > Mammalia > Cingulata > Chlamyphoridae > Cabassous > Cabassous unicinctus. The sequence goes on along the minus strand of JAQZBX010018624.1, from coordinate 4,948 downwards.
CTCCCCCATTCTCAGAGCCCTGCTGGCTGCAGGAAACAAAAGGAAGGGGGTGGTCAGTGAGGGGTTGTGGGAAAAAGATTCCCTGCTGGGCAGTCACTCAGAGCAAAACAGAGCTCCCGCCGCCCTGACTCCAGATTGTGTCTCCCCCCTCAGACTGGGTCTCCAAGGGCAAAGCTGTCTCTCCCCTCAGACTGGGGCTCCGTGACCACAGAATTCCCAGTGCCTCAGGATACCCCATATGGTGCCCTATAAAGTCCTGTCTCTGTAGGAGGTGCTGGCTGTCTGGCCTCCGGATCCTGCCCCACACTCTGCTCTCCTCTGCCTCTCACTTCTTGCCTCTGGTGAATGTGTCACCAGGAGACCCACGGGAAGCCAAGGGAGGTAGGGGGAGAGGGAAGGACATTCATTGTTTGTTTCAGAGGTCTCCCCTGGTGGCCAAATCTGAATGTGGAGCTGGACAGAGTCTGAAGGCTACACCCAGAGTGATTGTAAACAAAGGCAGCGTAAGAAGCCACCTTTATACAGGCCAATATTGCTGAAAGTCAGATTCAAGTGATGAAACCACAGTTTGTGCTACCTTTAGACAGCCGCTGACTGTGCTTGGATGACTCTGGAAAGGAAACAAGGAAGGTCCACCCAGGCGGCCCACCCCCTTCCAGCAGCCCACGCTCACAGGCTCATGGGCCTTAATGGTTGCTGGTGTTTGCTGGCGATGATAACAATTTGTTAGGAGTCAATGGTGGACCTAGACCAGAAGACTCCAGGGCCTGCCTAGAACAATAGATCAAAGGAGATGGAGCCATAGATTACTATTCAAAAGAGGTGTACAGCAGAAAACATTTGGTCAGAAGGAAGTGAGCTAACTGGGACTCTGGGCAGGACAGAGGTCAATCCAAGTGGTGCTGGAACCTGGAAGCTCAAAGCAAAGCTCAGCCTGAAGGGGGAGAGATTCTGTTCTGGCCAAAGAGTCCGAGTGGGCTGGGGGAGTGGATGGGGGCAGTGGGGAGAGGTGTCCATGTCCCGGGACAGGAGTGGCTGGAGCTGGAGGCGTGCTAGGAGGCCTCCAGAACCCAGGGCATCGAGCCTTGGTGGGAGCAGGCGAGGAACTGGGGACAGGCCGGCCAGGTCCTTACTTGCTGAGATAGAAGCTGAAGACAGAGCTGGAGAGGGCGCCCTCCTGCAGCATGCCCTGCAGAGCCGTGGTGGCTCCCCCCATGGCCAGGGAGGGGTAGGCCATGCCCATGATGCCGTCAAACTCGGCATAGACGAAGTTGGTACCCGGCTCAGTCTCACTCAGGCCAAACTCCTGGTTGGGGACCTGGATGCTCTGGACCTAGAGGGGGCACAGGGGAGGGGAGAAGATGAGGCCGACTCTCCCCACTGCCCCGACCCTGTGGAGACCAGAGAGCAGTCAAGGACCTGTTCATCCCTCCCTCTCCTCTGTGCCTCACAAGAGCACAGGTCTCACAAGAGCCACCTTCTCTTCCCAGAAGCCTTCCCTGACTGCCACAGCACTGCACGCCCACCCCGTTCTCCCCATTCTCCAAACACCCCAGGCTTCACACTCCTTAAGGAAAAGGACCGCGTCTGTCTCAATTGTCGGGATGTCACCAGGGCCTGGCACATGCTGGCCCTCAATGAGCGTGAGGCGAGTAAAGGAATGAGCCCCTTCTGGACTGATTTCCTGCCCCGTGCAGGAGAGCACTGGGTGTTTTGCCGTCAGCACCCACTCACGGTCAGAGTGTCATAGCCGAAGAAGCCGGTGAGGCTGCCGCTGCCGTACTGCAGGGAGAAGGTCTGCCCATTGGTGGAATAGGTGGAGGACTGGCTGGGGTTGAAGCGGGTGTGGCTGGCTGCAGGGGGAGGGAGACACTGGAGGGTCAGGCTGGCAAGTGGAGGCCTGCCTGCCTCTGCCGCGAACACGTGGTCTCAGCCCACCCTGGTCACCAAGTCACGGGTAGAGGGGAGCTGAGGCACCCCACATTGGAAGGCGCATGGGAGCTGGCCAATCTTGGCCCCAAAGCCCACTCTGAATTGCAGAATCTCAGGATGCCCTGGGCTGTGGCCTCCCTGCAGGCAGGGTGGCAGAGAATCCAGTTACTTATCCCTGGCCCCCAGCGGGAAGCCTGGCACACTGTGGTGCCGAGTAATTGCTCATTAGATGAAGGAGTGGGTGAACCTCCTGGGCATCCCAGCCCCGCGTTCCCCCAGCCCTGCATGCCCCCAGCCCTCACCCCATCAAGAAGCTTGTCACCCAGGATTCTGAGAAGGCAAACGGATATGCCTGCCACGGGAGCATGCCGTGTGATCATGGACCAGTCCCCGGTCCTCTCCGGGGCTCATGAACTTGGGCCCCTCCCCAGAGGGAGACAGTCCCCTGCCCTGCCTGCCCCTCCCTGCCCAGCCCAGCACTCACTGCAGGCCTGGCTCTGGCAGTAGACAGAGGGCACCCACAGGTTGGAGGAGCCAGTGTCAAAGAGGACCAGAAAGTTCTGGGGTGGGGTGCCGATGCTGATCTCACCGAAGTAGGCAGCCTGGAGGGGCAGGGGGCAGCTGTTAGCTCTGGACGGATCCAGGGGACCGTCGGGCCCTGTCTCTTCCGTGGCCAGAGCAGGGAAGGCTCAAGCCCCTGCCCTCTAGCCTGAACCAGAAGCAGGGCCCTGAGTCTTCCCTCCACACCTGCCCAGAACGCATGGACCATCAGCCTGTGCCTGCCGCAGGCAGCAGCAAAGGTCTCTGTGGGCTTGGCTGCCAGGTCGCACAGGTCCCTCCCCATGCTCGGCCCAAATAGCCACCCGCGGGCAGGGAGGTCCAGGCTGGCACATCTGAGAGAAGAAAGCAGGCCACGGGGCAGGGAAGGAGGAGCACACTGCCCAGAGGGCCTTGACTTTGGCAGTGGGGAGCACAGCAGCCCTGAGCGGGGGAAAGCACTCACATCCATGTAGGCCATGGGCTCGTAGGCCACGCTGAAGTCGCTGTAGTGGTACTTCTGAGCGGGGTCGTACTTGTGGGTCTTCAGGAACTCTTCCAGTAAGCCCTTCTCCTTCATGGTCTCGCGGATGGACTTTAATTTCTTCAGGGAGACTCTGCAGAAGGGCTGGAGTCAGGGCAGCGGCCCCCCTGCTTCCCACAGCGTTTCTGAGAACCACGGTCTTGTCTCTCTGCATCTCTGTGTGCCTCAGTTTCTCTGCCACTCCCTCTCTGCCTGTAGCGTGTGTGTCTGTGTGTGTCTCTTTCTCCATCTCTCCCTGTCTCTCGGTCTTTTTCTGTCTCTGTGTCTGTCTCTCTGCCCCTCTGCCTCTCTCCTTCTCTCTGCTTTCTCTTTCAGAATCCTAGTCAGGAAACAATGAATTTCACCATGCGTGCCCCACCCCACCTCCAGGGTCCTCCACCCTCAAATATCCTATAAATTCCTTCCAGGGAAAGGAGAGGGACTTCCCACATTACCCTTCTCAGGACATGTGTGGCTTTTTTATAAAGGGTTCAGAGATGGCAAAGCTCTCCGCAAAGAGTGTCCCCTCTTATCGTGCATCCTCGGTCCCCTGGCACCGGCTGAACATGACAGAGCATGGCTTTCGGGGAACGGCATGGGACAGGACTCAGGAGAGGGTTCTAGTCCCGTCCCTGTGTCGACTGCGCAGGCTCGACTAACCACAGCTCTTCTCTAACGCCGGGACCCAGGGGCAAGTTGGCCTGGGTGGTTCTGAGCCCAGCTGGGTTTCAGAGTCGGAGCTTGTGAAGTGCGGGTTTCTGCCCATGTCACCGAGCGCACATTCCCCCCTCAGTTCTCCTTTTCCCAGACCTGCTTGCTGCCACAGCCCCACAGCCTTGCTCCAAGACCCTAGAATTCCCTCTCCTTTTACTTCTTGAGCCCCATTCCCTCAAAATGGTACATCCTCCACTAATTCTCTGCTAAACTCGTTCATACTGAGATGCAAACCACCTATACAGAATTTGTATATTAAAAGAAGCTTCCGAGAGCAGCCTTCCCTTAGCCTCAGGAATCACTCTTTAATGGTGGCATAGCAGGTGCCTTCCTGATGTCCCAGGAACCCTGCCACTCACTTCACCACGAGTCCTGGCCTCACTCCCTTTCTGACACCTCGGCATATAGAGGTTTACATATAGATGTTTTGGGCACCTACCAGAATGACCAATTAAATTTTTGGACTCCTAAAGAAACGTTTAGAGATTTCCATACTCAGAAAGAACCGTTCCTTTCTGTCCCTCCAGTCAGAGTCTGCTTGGGCAGTAGTCACCCTTGTGGCTTATACAACTCTGTTTGGGTCCATCTTTTCTCATCAGTTGGGGGAAGGAACTTGCCTGGAAGTTTCCTGAGGGCAGAGGTGGTGTCTCCTCCCACCTCTGAGTCCTGTCCAGCACCAGGAAAGGGGAGCCTTCTGTGCCCCTTGGAGAATAGCAGCTGGGACGGGGTGGCCCCTGGCCGGCTGCTCCTCTCAGGGCTCCAGCCTCCCGCCCAGGCATCCTGCACCAGCAGCCTCGCCCCAGACTCACTTGACCACTTTCGCTTCCGAGAGCTGGAGGCAGACCAAGGCCACCACCATCCACTTCATGATGCCGAGTCCCATCTTGCCACAAAAGAAAAGCCACTCCGAGTTCTGCAGTCGCAGTGGAGTGAAGGTCTGTCCATTCCTTCCTCCTTTATACCCCCCGGGAATTCCCAGTCCCTGCTTCCTTGGCCTGGGCAAGCATGACCCCCAACCCCTGGGGTACCCTGTGCTCCAGGTATCAATTGCTTTTGTGTACTTTTCCCTTTGGAGGGTGGCCGCCAAGGACATTTCATCTTATTGACTTTTTAATATAAGCACTGGGGGCCAGAGGGTGCAAACGATAGGAGAGAACAAAGTTGCTGTAAAATGGAGTGGCAAAGATTACTTTTTGTCCAGGAACCAGAAACATGATTTTTTTTTTTTTTTTTTTTTTTTTT